>QRFJ01001753.1:0-162761 GCA_006176705.1 Cocos nucifera
TCATTGATCCATCAGATCCGCTGGTCCTTTTGTGAAGTCCCCTAGAGATAGTGTTGATGATCCGAGAGGCGACTGATCTTCTTATTGTTCCTCCCTCCTTGGTGGTTCAGACTATGGCAGTGCCTTTAGCCGATCTTCCCATCCTTCAGACCGATGCTGTAGGAATCGATCGAGTCTGCCTCACTTGATGAGCTCCTCGATCTCATCTTAGAGCTGAATATACTTTTTAGTATCATGACCGTGGTCACGATGATAAAGGCAGAACTTGTTAGGATTACGCTTGTCGGGGTGAGTACGCATCCTTTCTGGTCTTGGTAGTTGCCCCTGATTTCCATCAATACTTGAATTTTTGGAGCATTAAGAGGGGCATAGTTGTAAAATCTTCGAAGGGGAGAACCCCACTACGCCCTTCTTTTGGGGCTTCCCTGCCTTCGAATCCGGAGAGGAGTTTAGGCTCGCTTGCACTCAGAGAAAGTTCAGAAGCATGGCTAAGCTTCACTCGACTTTCTTTCCTCAGCGGGCCCACCCGACTCGCCGATTCACCACTCTCCAATGGTTTCATTATCTTGGCCTTGAAGGCCTCTTCAACTCGGGCATAACCTTTAGCCCGAGTTAGCATATCGGCAAAGTCCTTGGGATACTTCTTTTTTAGAAAGAATAATAAATCATTCTTCTGAAGGCTGCCCTTGAGTGTGGCCATTGCAACCGATTGGTTCAGATTCTGGACCTCCAATGCAGTAGCATTAAATTGAATGACATAAGCTTGGGTGGATTACCCCTCCTTCTGTTTGATGTTCATCAAAAAATTCGAACCTCGATGGGGATGTTGGCTACTGATAAAATGAGCCACAAACTGATGGCTCATTTGATCAAAGAAAAAGATGGTACCCAACTTAAGGACTGAGTACCAATTTCTGATGGCTTTCTTGAGGGTGGATGAAAAAGTCCGACATAAAATGGCATCAGATGTGTCGTGGAGCAGCATCATGATCCGAAAGGCCTCCAAGTGATCGACTAGATCAGAAGTTCCATCGTAGCTTTCAAATTGAAAAAACTTAAAGTTTGGTGGAACGAGCTCTTGCATAATTCAAGAAGAGAAAGAGGGATCAGTGCAGACATCATCATGGAGAGTCGGGGCGATGTGGTGGAGTTCTTCAATCTATCGGCTCATTTCTTGGAGCCTTTGATTTAGGAGATCTTCACGATCGTTGATCTTCAAAATTTTCTAATGGGATGGGAGCAAAGCTTCCCCCGAGGTTGAATCAAGGTTCGAGCAATGGCTCTCCACCCTTTGTTTTCTCTTTTCGAAGGTCACCGATCGACTAGCCCGAGTCGGCCATCCCCTAATCGGATCATGAGGCTCCGAAAGAGCCTACTCTAGTTGAATTGGCATCAGAGTCTGTCGATGTATGGCCTATACCATCTCCGTGAGACCACGAACCTGTTGGACCAGTAGGTTGAACCGCTCTGTATCCACTATGGCTGTAGGTGAAGCTTGAGTTACTGAAGCTGGAGTGGGAATGGATTGATCTGGACGGGATCTGGCTACAGAGGTCATTGATCGCCGAGTCGAAGCTTTTTTGGGAGGCATTTTTTTTTTCGAGAACTCTAGAGAAGAAGAAAAGAGATCGCTACTGAGCACTCCTTTAAGATCAAGGGAACCTCAGGAATAGAGGGCCCTTCCTCTAGCGCCAATCCTGTTGGTGCAGAATCTACTTAACGTCAGATCGAGCTAGAGTTGGAGAAGATGAGGTCGCCACCGATGATCTGCAAAATAATGTTCCATCCGGAGTCGATGGTGGTGGCTTCGATAGAATCCTCCGATGATCAAATCAGCTCTTATGGCCAACAGAAATGGAGTGCTCAGGTATGAATTTAGTAGAGTTTTGGGAAAGGAGTCAAGAGCTTAGAAAAAATGTATCTAGAGGATTCCTTTTTTATAGATGAAGCTTGTTGTAACCATCCGATAGTGGGCCGCTCTGGGCCACATAGAATTTATTATGGAGAGTGGTGTCGCTCATAATAAACTGATAATGATAGTCGTAATTGTTGGGTAGTGGGATTGCCTATAGTAGACTGATAAATGACAGTCGTAATCGTCCAAAGGAAGCAGGCATTTGGAATCCGAATGAAGGAGAAGTTCGTAAGGAGTTTGGCTCTTGGAGGAATTCGACTGAAGGAGATGTTCGGAAGAAGTTCGACATCTGAAGAAATCTGACCGCTGGAGAAGTTCGGAAGGAGTTCGGCTCCTGGAGGAATCTGACTGAAGGAGAAGTCCGAAAGGAGTTTGACTCCTGGAGGGCCTGGAGGAATTCGATTGAAGGAGAAGTTCGAAAGGAGTTTGGCTCTTGGAGAAATCCGACTGAAGAAGAGGTCCAGAAGGAGTTTGGCTCTTGGAGAAATTCGACTGTTGGAGAAATTCGAAAGAAATTTAGCTCCTAGAGGAATCCGACTGTTGGAGGAATTTGGAAGGAGTTTGACCCTTGGAGGAATCCAATTGTTGGAGGAGTTCAGAAGGAGTTTGGCTCCTGAAGGAATCTGACTAAAGAAAAAGTTCGTAAGGAGTTCGGCTCCTAAAGGAATCCAACTGAAGGAGAAGTTCGGAAGAAGTTCGACTCTTGGAGGAATCCGACTGAAGGAGAGATCTAGAAGGAGTTCGGCTCCTAGAGGAGTTCGACTGAGGAAGAAGTCCAGGAAGAGTTTGGCTCCTGTAGGCATCTATCTGAAGGAGAGATCCGAAAGAAGTTCAGTTTCTGAAGGAGTCCAACTGAGAGAGAAGTTCGGAAGGAGTTCAGCTTTTAGATGAGTCCAACTGAGGGAGAAGTCCATAAGAAGTTCGGCTTCTGAAGGAATCTGACTGAAAGAGAAGTCCGGAAGGAGTTTGGCTCCTGGAGGAATCCAACTGAAGGAGAGATCCAAAAGAAGTTTGGCTCCTGAAGGAGTCTGACTGAAGGAGACGTCTAAGAGGAGTTCGGCTCCTGTAGGCATCCATTTGAAGAAGAGATTCGAAAGAAGTTTGGCTCCTGGAGGAGTCCAACCGAGGAAGAAGTCTGGGAGGAGTTCAGCTCTTGGATGAGTCCGATTGAGGGAGAGATCCGGAAGAAGTTTGGCTCCTGAAAGAGTCCGACTGAGGGAGAAGTCCAAAAGGAGTTTGGCTCCTATAGGCATCCGTTTGAAGGAGAGATCCAGAAGGAGTTCGACTCTTGAAGGAGTCCGACCGAGGTTCGACCGCTGAGGAGTTCGGCCGATGGAGAAGCCTAGGAGTAGTTTGGCTGAAGTCCGAAAGAAGTTTGGCCGCTGGAGGTGTTCGGTTGGGGTTCGGTCGTTGGAGGAGTTCGACCACTGAAGGAGTTCGACCGCTGGAGGGGTTCGACCGTTGAAGGGAGAATTTTTGATCAAAGCTCTTCCATGATTATTAGTTGCATTAGGCTAAGCGTCAGACTAGACTTCGGCGGAAGCGGGGTTTATCCCCAACAAAGGCCATTTCATTGATCGACCTCCATTGTTTGATGGTTCAAATTATACTTATTGGAAAGCTAGGATAAAAATCTTCATTTAAGCACATGATTATAATCTATGAAAGATTATTGTCAATGACCCTCACACACACAATGCATCGCTTATAGATAAAAAAAAATAATGCAACTAAATGCTAAAGCCTTGAATTTGTTTTATTGCTCTTTGAACCTAAATGTATTTAATGCAATTTTTTTATGTATTTCAGCAAAATATGTATGGAAGAAATTGAAAAGAACTTATGAGGGAGCAAATCAAAAAGAAGAATCAAGCTTCCATGAAGAGAAGGAAGCTCATCCTAATTTTAGTCTCGTAGCGCATAAGAATGAAAAGAAGAAGAATAAGAAACAAAGAAAAAAGAAAGCATCAACAAAGGGGGAGCAAAGTAAGGAAAAGAAAAATAAAAAAGAGGAAGAAAGAACTGCAAATTCTTACCTCATGGCCAATGACGATGAGGTAAACATTAATGACTCTTCCGATTTTACTTTTGATAAGTTATTTAAAGCATTTAACTATTTAATGAATGAATATAAAAAATTAAGGCTAAAAAATAAAAAACTTAAAAAGTCTAATCTTTCTTTGGTTGAAGAGAAAAATAAAATTTTGAGTGAAAAAGAAGATCTTTGAAAGACATAAAAAATATGACCAAAAAAAGAAAAAAATTTTGAAACAAATTAAAATTCTAACTAAGAAAAAGGAGAATATTGTTGAATGTAAAAAATTCTTAGTTAAAAAAAAAGAAATGCTTTCAAAATCTAAAAGCTCTTTAGTTAAATAAAATATTTAACTAAAAAAGGAATATGAGGTTTTGAAGTTCTCCTTAGAAGAAGAAGAAAATCTTTTAGAAGAAAAGAAATCTCTTATGGAAGAAAATGAAAAATTGAGAAAAGAGATTGAAAACTTGAAGTCCATGCTTGAAAATTTTTTTATTGGATCTCAAAAGCTTCAAGCAATTTTGAATAATCAAATGGCTATTTTCAATAAAATTGGAATTGGATATAATCCTTTAAGAAAATAGAAATTTATCAAAAACATGTTTAGCAAAGTTTCATTTGAAAATAATTTATTTACATGTCTTAAATGTAACAAAGTAGGCCATAAAATATCTAAATATAATATTAAGAAAATTGGTCATACTTTAATTAAATAAATTTGGGTTCCAAAAGGAACCATGTGCTCTAACCTCAATAGACCTAAGATGGCTTGGGTATCAAAATCTAGAAAGTAATTTTTGTAGGTATACTAAGGATCCAATGGAATGAAAAGAAAAAAATTCTATGGATGGATGCCTTGGGAATAAAATTGGATGGATGATGATGCTTGGTATAATCTAAATTTTTCTTACATCATATCATCAATGCCTATTTGATCGATTGATTCTATTGCTTATTTACTTAAAATAATTTTAGTATGATTGATTTTGATGTTTGAAATGAGATGAATATTTAGATTTTAAAAGTTTAGTATGTTCTTCTCTAAGTATCATGTTATGATATGAATAGAAATTATATTTTTAAAATTCAGTATAATACTTAAGCTTCCCCATATCAACTTTGCTATTGAGAAATTTAAATTAAAAGAAGTTTAATTATCTATAAATTTATTTGATTGTAAAACATATAAGTAAAACTAAGTTTGATATTCCTACTCAAAATGCTTAATGTGTTAAGTTGCATTGCATTTTAAGTTTACCCTTAAGAATTTGAAATCCCATAGTTAGATCAAAATATAGAGCCAATATCTAGATCCCTCTTATTTTAACCTCAATTGATTTTGTCCCCCAACTTGAAGAATGTCTCTCACACTTGGTATCAAATTGAATTTGAAATGTGTTTTCATATTTTATTCATATTATTTTCAAGCAATGAATCTAAAAAAAAATAGTTTTCTTTAATCTTTAAGTGGTATCAATCTTTTAAGAAAATTATTAATTAATCTAAATTTTAGTTCTATTGATATCATGAAAACTTGTAAGCAAATTATTTAATTTAATTTTCAAATAATTAGTATTAAGATAATTATTATTTATTTTAAATTTTAAAACTCTTGGTATCAAAACTTTTCCAATTGCTATCAAACAACACATTATTAACTTACACTTCAATGCTTTATCTTTTAGCAAAAATAAAAGAATATCTTTATCTCAAATCTAATTTTGCAAAGCTGTATTCTTAATGCTATATCATTTGAGACAAATCCAAAAGGTTCGTACCTTTTCTAAACTTAATTGCCTGGTATCTCATAAGAAAAGGGATGAAATGATCTTTCAAAGAATAATAGAAAATCTATTTATAATTTACCTTGGATAATTTATTGATATTATACATGAGTGAATGCTATGTTTATTTGAATTAAATACATAATTTAATACTTAATTCACTCGATTGATACTTGTTCTCTTAAAATTTTATTTAATTTTAAAATAGCTTTGTTTACAAAAGTAAGGGGGAAAAATACCTAAGATAAAATGATTACTAACTTGGTATCAATCAAATTTGAAAATCTGAGCTTAAAAGTTAAATTTATATTAATTAAGATTAATATAGTATCAATTAATTATGCTTAATTTGAAAGAAAAAGAGGAGAGAAAAATTGAAAGATAAAATAATCTAGCTATAACTAAAAAAAATAGGGGGAGAAATACTTTTTATCTTGATTTGATTAAAAAAATTATTAATCTACATTGAGAAAAATAAATTTTGATCCTAATTTCTTAATCAATTACTTTATGATCTTTTTGAATTGAACTTTCATGTATTTATTCAATTTGATTTGCATGATTTTATAGTCTAATCATTCTTGATAATTAATTAGAGTTAAATTAAATTTGAAATATAATCTTACTCTAAGAATTGAATTTGATACACAATTCTAATTTTGAAACTTATTTGAATATCTGAATATAATAAAAAATTTTTGATGTGCTTTAAAATTTTTTGTAAAATTAGTTATATCAAAGTAATTTTTACTTAAAAAATGAATTTGAAAAAGTAACTCTCATTTGCTTTGATACTATAATTGATTTGCTTGATACATATCTTTTCTGAATTTAAATGATGGATTTTCATTAAGAAAAGAAAAGAATGAATATTAAAGTACATATTATACTTAATTTTATGATTAAATCTTTTAAAAAGCTCTGTTCTTAAAGCTTAAAAGTATATATTTAAAAATCTGATTAAAAGATCATATTCATTCAAAAAGGGGGAGAGTCTTTAATATATGAATTCAAGCTACTTTTTGAAAAGATAGAAATATTCATTCAAAAGAAAAGATGATTTCTTTGATTTGACTTTATGAATTTGATATATCTCTCAATTAAATGTCTTGATGTTGATTTTGATGATTTTTTTCTATTCTTTTTTATGAGATTTTTGATGTTATCAAAAAGGAGGAGAGGTATATTAAGTATATACTTAAAGAATTAATACTTAAGAAACTCAATGTATTTCATGCTTGGAACCTTAATACTCATTGATTTGGATTGAAATATTATTTTGATATGAGTATATAAATTATGTAAAATATTAATTAGAGCTTTCATGAAGTGTGTGTGCATTTATGTTTATGTATATTATTACTTCATGACTTATACTAGTCAATTTATTGAAATATATTAAATTATATTTTTATGTATATACTCAAAGTTTTGTCATCATCAAAAAGGGAGAGATTGCTGATCCTAGTTTGATTTTGATGATAAAAAAAATATTTGAGTATAAATTATTAAAATACTAATGATGTTTGTGAGGATGTGTAGTTGTAAATTTTAAGAGCTCACAAACTTTAAATGTTTCCACTCATCCAAATGAAGATTCATCACTCAAGATTTTAGAAAAGAAATTCTAGAATAGATACATCTTTCAAAAGGTCAAAATAAAGATTAAATCAAGATAAAAATGATAAGTCTAGCCTACAAAAAAATTTGGAGAAGAAAGGATCACACATGGTCTTTGGCACGCATGGCACGCAAACTGGATTGATCCAGTCTGAGACTGAGCCGACCTAGTCTCGGTGGAAGCAAAAGATATAAAGTGCAGAAAGTTAGTTTTTCAAGAATCAGGGGACTAAGCCGATCCAGCTATAAACTGAGCTGATCTAGTTAGGACTGAGCCGACCTAGTGATCGTAATGGCTAATTTTCTGTAGCTTTTTTAAATGATCAATTCTCCACTCCAATGGCTATTTCAAGACTTTCAATGGCTAGAACTGATCCTTAAGCCATCACAAAAAGTATAAAAGGCTAGAGAAATATTTAGAAAGATATATTAAGTAATTTAAAAGAAAAAAATCATTAGATTGAGTGAGGATTATTGAATACCAATTGGAACGAGAGAAAAGAGGAATTAGTGCACAAAATTAAGAGCTTTTAAAGAGAAATCATCTTTAACTTTATCCTTATCATCTCAAGCATTTTTCAAGAGAAGTTGAAGCATCATTTGAGCAATTCAACAGCAACTTCTTCAAGCTTCAAAGAATTCTAACTTTTATTTTCTGTTTTGTGCTGAATTCTTATACTTGTATTTTCATTTCTTTGCAAGTTTCTTTAGGAAAAAAAAATTTAGGGTGTAGACAAGTCCAAGCTGGTAATTGGATGGTGTAAAGATTGTGGTTGGTGCTTCTAGGTTAAAACCAACTGGATTGATAGTGACCCAGAAAACTATCGGTGTAGGATTATGGTTGGTGAGTCCAGCAAAACCAACTAGATTTGTTTATAATCTTGGGTTACAACAAATGCACTATAATCTAAGATTATAGTGGAATTCTCAAGGAGAGTTTGGAGAGTGGACGTAGGTACGGGGTTGTACCGAACCACTATAAAATCCATGTGTGTTTGATTGTGCCTTTGCTTTTCTTGCTTTACTAATTTGCATAATCTAGTTGCTTTTTGATTTTGCTGCTACACTTAGCTTGCTTACCATAAACACTCAAGTTCTCTTAATTAGAAGCACATATTTGATTTAGCATTAGAGTTTAAATTGGCCAAATTTTTTAGAAACCCAATTCACCCCCTAGCCATCCTTAGGCAACAAGAAAGAATAGGATATTAGATGAAATGGCCTGTACTATATTATGTGAGAGTAACTTTCCAAAATATTTTTGGATAGAAGTAATTAACATGATATGTTATATTTTAAACTATATTTTGATGAGACCCATTCTAAAGAAAATACCCTATAAGTATTGGAAAGGTAGAAAGCCAAACATTAGGTATTTTTATTTTTTTAGTTATTGGTGTTTTGTTTTGAACAATGGTAAAAATAAATTAGAAAAAATTAATGCAAAATAAAATAAAGATATTTTTCTTGGTTACTCATTCTTTAGCAAAATATATAAAGTTTTTAATAATAGAACCTTAGTTGTAGAAGAATCAATAGATATTATTTTTTATGAGAGTAATAATCTTTTATCAAGGAAGAGAGAGATTGTTGATGATGTTGTATGTTAAATTGAAGAAGGAATGAAGGAACTTACTTTAAAGGACTCTACAATACATGATGAGAAAGAACTTGAACACAAGGACAAAGATGAAGGTAAAAAACAACAAGATCAACAAGACAACCTCAAAGTACATATGATCTTTTATGAGAATGGAGGTATGTTCATAATCATCCCAAGAAACTCATTATTAGGGTGAGAAATCATTCTTCACTTAGAGATACATGTATTCATGTTGCTTTAATTTCTCATATTGAACCAAAAACTATAGATGAAGTCAAAAAAGATCATAATTAGATTATTGCTATGCAAGAAGAACTTAACTAATTTGGAAGAAATAATGTATGGACTCTAATAAGTAGACCTAAAAATTATTTCATAATTAAAAAAAAAAGGATACTTATAAATAAGTTAGATGAAAATAAAAATATAATTAAAAATAAAGTAAAATTAATGGCTAAATGATACAACTAAGAAGAGAGAATTGATTTTGATGAGATTTTCACACTAGTAGCTAGATTAAAGGCCACTAGACTCTTGCTTGCTTTTATATATTATATAAATTTTAAATTATTTTAAATAAATATTAAAAATATTTTTCTAAATGATTATATTGCTGAAGAAGTCTATATAAAATAACCTCATGACTTTGAAAATCATACTTTCCCAAACTATGTTTTCAAATTAAATAAGCTTTGTATAGCTTGAAACAAGAATCTAAAGCATGGTATTAGTAACTTTTTGTTGGAAAATAATTTTTTAAGATAAAATATAGATACCAGATACCACTCTTTTTATAAAAAGAAATCATGATGATATCTTGATTATTCAAATATATATTGATGATATTATACTTGCTGCTATTAATAAAGTTTTATGGTAAGACTTTGCCAAACTCATGTAGAGGAGTACAAGATGAGCATGATGAGAGAGCTTACATTTTTTCTTGGACTCCAGATCAAATGAATGAAGGAAAGGATCTCCATCAGCTAAAGCAAATATACAAAGAAAATACTAAAAAAAATTTGGATGCAGAATGCTAAGTACATCAGCATCCTGATGATTCCTTCGTGCAAACTAAACAAGGATGAGAATGGTAAAAGTATAGATTTAAAGCTTTATAGAGGCATGATTGTTTTGTTATAATATCTTATTACCAGTAGACCATATATTATATTCAATATTTGCATGTGTACTAGATTTCAAACTAACCCTAAGAAATCACACTTAATTATTATTAAAAAATTTTTAAGATACCTCAAAGGTACTCAAAACTTAAGATTATGGTTTTCTAAGTAATCTTCAATAAACTTAATAGGCTATTATGATGCAGACTTTGTTGGTTGTAAGATAGATGGAAAAAGCACTAATGGAACTTATCAATTTCTAAGGATTAACTTAATCTCTTGGTTTAGAAAAAAATAAAATTCGATAGCATTGTCTATGGTTGAGGCAAATATATTGTGGTCGTAGTTGCTATACACAAATCTTATGTATTAAGCAATAACTTGATGATTATAGCATCAAAGTTAATAATATTTTCATAAGATGTGATAATATAAATGCATTTAACTTTACTAAAAATTCTATCCATTATTCGAGAACTAAGCATGTTAAGATAAGACATTATTTTATAAGAGATCATGTGCAAATAATAATGTGATGTTTATTTTGTATGTACTAATAGATAACTAGTAGACATCTTCAGTAAGCCCTTAAGTGAAGATAGATTTTATGAGATTAGAAGAGAGCTAAAAATTCTTGATCCTTTTAGTTTGCATCATTTCCTAAATCTCAATTGAAGCATCTTCATATCCCTCTTTGATCAATTTCTTGATTTAAGCATTATTTTTTGACATCCTTTCTCACCCTTTTTGACCTAATTTTTGCTAATTTGTTCTTCCTTTTTAATTTACAAATCCTAATGGCTTGATCTATTTGGGCTAACACGTGTTACCACAAGAGGCGACACTAGTGTTGTCCCATGGGTGTAAGGAGCGACATTTCCCATGGGTGTAAGGGGTGACATCAATGTCGCCCCTTATAAGGTTTGGGTGATTTCTTTTAAGAGATTGAGAATTCCTTTTAAAACCACTCATGGGCCATCCTCCTCCAATATGCCTTCTCCCCCTTTCTCCATCTACTCCAAAGCATCCTTTTCTACCTCAAAGCCTCTAGATCTAGGACTTTTCTCCACCCAAAACTCTCAATTCCATCTCAAATATCCTAGATCCATCACCCTACATCTCTTTCCCATCTCAAATATTCTTGATTAGAGCTCCATTTGCCCCAAATCCTCTTCCCACTCGAAATCATCTAGATCCAAACCTTCTCTTACTTCAAAATCTCATTTCCCACTTATCTACCTCAAGATCTAGGACTCTTTACCCTCCTTTGAGTAGATCTTTGCTCTCTCTCCTCCCCATGGCATCCAAGATGAGGTTTCTCCGAAGGAGAAAATCTACCTATGTTCAAGAAGAGGAAGAACAAGTCAGCACAAGTTTAAGTCCCATCATCTCCCCTAAGGACTCTAAACAAGGTATCCTTCTCACTTAGAAATGTCTCTATGGGAAGAAATATCGATTTTAGACTTTTAAAGCAAAAGGGTTTTACAATTGGTGAGAAGATTAAGGTTCAAGAATAGGACCTTTTATGCATACTGAAAGTTGTCACCAATATTGATTTGGTCCCAAAATTTTATTAGAATTTTCTGTATAATGATGGTAAAATAAGCTCCATAGTGAAGGGTGTTGATATTCATTTGGACATACACACTCTTGACTATATTTTGCACATGCTTTGTGAAGGTACTAGCTTAGATGAACTTGAATAGAGAAGCATTAGTATACATTACATCTTGGGTAGAGAGAATTTGCCAGGGTTAGATAAACTTGAAGCAAAAGCTCTTATTGTGGAAATGAGACTCCTCCCTCACAATGTTAGTAGGATTTTCTCCCCTAGGGTGCAAAGATATAATTTTATCTCAGAGCGAGATATTTGTATTGTCCATGAAATTCCTCTAAATCACCTTGCTCTCATAATTGAGGCTATGCATGAGGCCGTGAATCAGTCTAAGGCCCCTTTACTTTATAAGATGGCACTCATGCACATGTTCAGGAGATTTGGAGATAGTTTTGAGGGATAGTCCTCCAGTCGTTTGGCACACACCGATACTTATAATGACCATTATCTATGATGAATGGGTTTTACTAAAGTAAATAGTCATTGGGTGAGGAGCAGAGGTGCAGATGGAGTTGGTGAGGATGAGGATTCTGATAATAGAGCTCAGGACAAGGGATCTTCTTCACCTCCGATCCTCGAGAGTTTGGATGAGCCATGAGATTCATTTTTTCATAGAGCATAAGGTATGTCCCTCCTTTGAGATAGTTGATAGAGACCCCACTGAGCCCCAACCACATCAGTTTATGAGCTGTTCTTGTTGGGTGATGGAGCCTAATCTACCCAATCAGCTGGACACTTTTAACACCTAGGGGCTGATCCGAGTCAACCCAAGTCAGAGCCATGTGGGGGTGCCACATGTCACCAACCTAGGGCTTTGGAGACCCTAGGTGCCACTTCAAATTGTTGGACAATAGCCACCCATGTTGAATACCAAGGAGCCGACACATGAGATATCCTAGTTGCCGTCCAACTACATTGCTGCTAGCCCTCTTGATTTTTTCCCTCTTTTGGCACTTCAAAAGAAGAATTCCTAATAAGACTTGGAGTCTTATTGCTGACCAATTTGAAGACCTTCTAAATATGTTTGACCAATGCAAAGAGTCCAAAATGACTTTTCATGGTTGCTGCCTAAAGTGAAAGTCCAACTCCAAGTGGGACTTGGAGTTTTACTACCACCCAGATTTTCCAACCCTATTTATAGCCAGCTATGACACTAATTAGGACTCCTCTAGGTTATGGAAGTAGCCTATTTAAAGGGGTGAAGAGGTCTAGGAGGCGTTAAAAATTTATGAGAATTTTTGGAGAGAGTTTAGGTGCTATCCAAGAGAGAGAAAGGAAAGGCTGCAAAAATTCCAGCAACTAGGTTTTTCCAAGAGAGAAAAGAAAAGAGAGAAAGAGAAATTAAGAGAGCGCTTGGGTCTTCTTGTGTACTATTCCAGGTTGCTTCCAAGTGTAAGGAGCATCTCTAAGAGGGATTTCATCTTCCTGAAGGAGCTAGTTTTGCATCTAGAAGAGAGAAAAAAGAGATGTTCTTCTGATTCTCATCTCTTATTATCTTCCTATAGACTTTCTATGTTTTATTCTCTATAGTAAAAATATTATTCTGTGTGGCCATGAAAGTAGGAGCAAGAGATTCTGAACCACGTAAATCTCTTATAATTTTTTGTGCACTTATCTTTCATACTTTTTTAGATTTTATTTTTTCCTCTCTTCTCCTATGATTTCTATAATCTGCTGCACATCGTTCCATAACACCTTATATCAGTCGATCCTAACAACTAGTATTAGAGCCTCTTAGTTTGAGAAAAAGAGTGGGAGTGATGGCAGGAGATGAAAGAAAGGTTAAGATTGATAAGTTTGATGGAAAAGATTTTGAATTCTAGAAGATGTAGATTGAGAATTATTTGTATCAGAAAAAACTTTATCGATCTCTTGAAGAAAAGAAATCTGAAGACATGTTACAAGCAAATTAGGAATTATTGGACCATTAGGCCTTGGGAGTTATCCGATTGACATCATGTTCAACATCCTAAAGGAAAAGATGATGGTTGGTTTGATGAAGAATCTATCCAATATATATAATAAGCCTTTGGCCTCAAACAAGGTATATTTCATGCATCATCTATTCAATTTAAAGATGCTCAAAGGTATATCTATTATTGATTATATTAATGAATTCAATCTAATTACTAGTCGGTTAAGGTCTGTTGATATAAATTTTGAGGATGAAGTTCATGCATTAATATTATATCTTCTTTGTTTGAGAGTTGGGGTGCTATCATGACTACGTTAAATAGTTCTTATAGCTCAAGTTAGTTGAAATTCGAAGAGATCCAAAAATTGATTCTTAGTGAACATATTAGGAGAAGAGAATCCAAAAGAAGCTTTGGTTACTCAAGAAGATAGAGAAATGACTACACGGCATAATAAAGATCGTGGGAGATCCAAGTTGAAATAAAGAAGCCAATCAAGACCAAAAGGTGATGGCTGTTGGCATTGCGGCAAAGGGCACACTAGAAAGAACTACTGGACAAGAAATAAGAATAAAGGATAGAACAAGAAATCCGTTAAAATAGTAATAGAGGCAATAGCTGATGCCCTATTCCTCAACATGGATAGTCCGATAGAGTCATAGATCCTAGACTCTGGAGCTTCATTTCATTCCACCTCACAGAAAGAGTGTATGATGAATTATATTGTCGAAGGCTTCAAAAATGTTTATCTTATTGAAGATAAATCATTGAATATTACGAAAAAAGATGATGTGCACATATAGATGCCGAACTAGTCGGTATGGAAACTCAATAATGTCAAACATATTCTAAGTTTAAAGAGAAATTTGATTTTAGTTGAGTAGTTGGATGCTGAGGGGTGCATTATAATTTTTGTTGGTAGCTCTTGAAAGATCACTAAAGGTGCTATAGTGATAGCATGAGGAAGCAAGCTGGGTATCCTCTACGTGACCAGTAATATCAGAGATTTAGTGGCACTAGCACAAGCAGATTCAGAATTGTGGCATAGTAGACTAGATCACATGAGCAAAAAAAAATATAGGTACTATTAAAGAAGGACAAGTTGATAGGTTTAAAGTCTATTGATATTGGTCTCTGCAATGATTGTATTCTTGGAAAGCAAAAAAAATTAGTTTCTCAAAGATTGGTAGAATATTAAAGGTAAGAAAGCTGGAGCTTATACACACAGTTGTGTGGGGTCCTTCTTTGGTCACATCACTTGGAGGCTCGTGATAATATGTGATATTCATCGATGATTCCACCAGAAAGATATGGGTATATTTTTTGAAGAATAAATCTAATGTATTCGCTACTTTCTAGAATTGGAAAAGTCTAGTGAAGAATAAATCTGGTGAGAAAATAAAGTACATGAGATTAGACAATAGAGGTGAGTATGACAGCACTGAGTTCAAGAAATTCTATGCAGCAAGCAGAATCAAGATCAAGAAGACCATCCTGAGCATGCCACAATAGAATGGGATAGTTGAGCATATGAACCAAACTTTGAATGAGAGAGTTAGGAGAATAAGGATTCATGTTGGTTTGTGATAGGAATGCGATGTTGTCGTTAAGACACCATGTTTATCAATTTAATTCAACTTCTTAAAATAATTAAAAATACGTAGATAGCAGTGAGTCGGGTCGAATCCATAGGAAAGATAGTATTTTTAGATTTAAAATCTTTGATTTTTTTAAAAAAAAAGAAAATAATTTGAAAATAAAATTTGAAATCAAAAATTAAAAATTAAAATTGTGAAGTAAAAATTAAATTATGTAGAAAAGTAAACTTGGTACTAAGATCTACTAGTTAGATCTTAGCATCTACTTGCAGTAAAATAAAGAATAATAACTAAAGTGAAGAAATTAAATTACAATAAAAATAAAAAGCTGAAATCAAAGTACAAAAAATAAAATTTACATTAATTAAAATTTTAGAATTTAAATATATGGAATAAAAAAATAAAATAAAATAGCCTAATCTCTGATCTTGGATCGGCATTGGTGGAAAGATGGTGTAGAAGTCCAGCTCTTCTTCTCGACATCCGTTGCTTTGAAATAGCTATTAATCCATAGCCTGATTTTTCCCTATACCAAAGCTTCACCTTGATCGGAGATGTCGATTTTTAGAGGCCTGGGGTCCTTTTTATAGAGCTAGGAGGGCTGGAGAGTTTTTTTCTGGACAATGTGGGATTAAGGAGTTCTTTAATCATCAAAATATAAAGAAATTTGAGTAAAAATTAGATTAAAAGGAGTTTTGAATGAATTTTATTATTCTAGATGAAATCTGGCTATTGATAGAAATCCAACAGACCAAAAATCATCAAAATCGGATGTGTATCAGCCTAGATCAGGTCAAATTAAATTCTGACTGTTCGATCACACATTGATGGAGGAAATCTGGCCGCTGATCATGCGTTGAGAGTCTTGATCACCATCGGAAGTATTCTGAACTATCAGATCATTCCCTGGATCGAGTGCTATCATTGGATGGTGATCCATATGAAGTCTGAAGCTGAATCAAATATGGAAATAGCCATAGCTGTTCGATCTTAATTGCAAGCTACTGCAATCGTCCGATCGCGCAATTACTATTCCCATGGACTGCATGGACCGGCTTCATCATATACCTCAATCAATCAGTGCCTCCTATTATCGAGTGAAAAGTCCAAAATGCCCTATGAGCCATGTTAGATTTTCTGTGAATCTTTTAAGGATCTAGGTCCACCACATGTCGCTCCGTGATTCGCTGTCTTCTGCTGAGCTGGCGGTCCACACCGGATCATGGACTGACTAATGGCTTCCATGGCTGAGTCGGCTTGCATGGCTGGCTTGGAGTGCCGGCTTGAGCCGACTGAGCCATTTTCCTTTTTTTATTTAATTTTTATTTTTTTTATTTTTAGAAATTCATATCTTCTTCATTTTAGCTCCGTTTTGCTCAAAATTTATTTTATTGTGATAAAAAAAATGAGCTCTTTCTATTGATGATAAAATTTTATTTTTTTATTTTATTATTTTTAATTATTTTTTAATTAATAAAAATATTAATTTTTTAAAAATTATATATAAATTGATCATTAATTTTTAAAAATTAATATAAATTAATTAATAAATTAATACTTTTATTGATGAATTTATGGTACTTATCACATCCTTTAACTTAAGCTTTGCTCGTTCTCGAGTAAAGAAAGAATTTAGTTTTAAATACCTTTTAACTTTAGAGTTTCGAATTTTACCTAAGTAGTTTTCAAAATGGCCATTGATATTTAGTAGGGCTTAAGTGAGATATATCATTGGGGTATTAATACTTATCAATAGAAAAATTAAGTAAAAAATATTAAATTTTTTTAAACTTTTTCTAAATTATCCTATCTTTATCTCTAATTTGTCTAAACTTTCATATAGGCAAGTGTATTGCTACTTCCGTCCTTCATTTATTGATTTTTATTTTTATATTACTCACTTTTTGATGCGAATATTATTGCTTACTTAGGCAATGGGACCTGATTACTCGGTGGAAAACTAATATTTTTTTTTTAACGTTGTACCACTATTGAGTGTCTTAACTCATTAAGCTTTCTATTTGATCCATGTAGTAAGTTTTAGGACAATAACTCCCAAATCAGTTGGCTTTAGGACACTAGGTATAGAATACTCCTTGGGCTTACTAGCTCGAATCAAATAGGTTACGAGTTAAGACTAGCTTTACAACGAACTTCTTTGCCCTTCCCATCTTTTGACGCAAAACTCAATCTTGCTTAGGCAAAGAGGTCCGGTTACTCAGTGAGAAGTACTTGAAAACTATTTTATTTAATTTTTTTATATGAAGAAATGTATAGTTATCCTATATAAGCCTATAAAAAGTAGACTTTTCTTTGATGCTAGTAGAAAAAATTAGAAATGCTCCAAGAAAAAACTTTTTATGTTCTGAACTTAATTCTTTATTGAATTTTCTTAATACTTGATTCCTCAATATCTCACAGATTCTCTGATTTGTGCATCAATTTTTTTTTAAAATGCTTAGTTTAATTTGATTCTTAAGCATAATCAAGTATCTAAATACTAAATATTAACTTTTTTGAGGACTTAAGATTTTAAAATTTTTATTTTTCTCCCTCTAACTTAATCGACATTATCCTCAATGGAGAAGAAAAAATAAAGGATGTAATAAAGAACATGGAAGAATATACCTGACTATATTTTTGGTCCAGCACATGTCTTTGAAAATTTAAGCTCTCCCTCCAGGTTATTCAAATTATCCTAAAAAGAAAATAAACTAAAAAGATAAATTAGATAAAAAAAAACTAAATATTGGGTTGCCTTTTAACAAGCACTAAGTTTACCATCTTCAGCCAGACACAATGCAACTTACTATCTTATGTCAAATACTGGATTGATAAATTCTAATGGTTTTGGATTGTCAATCTTAGAAAATTAATTTATAATTCCATTATTGATATATTCATTGTTAATTTTAGGAACATAATTTGTGATCCCATTTTTAGACCCATGTTTATTAAGAATTTCTCCTATTTATTCTTCTAAAATACTCATGAATTAAGTTTTTGTATTAGGAGTTAAGTTTGATTTAATGGGTACTGAAAGGATGACTAAAGATGGTTTTAATTTTAAAAGTAAATTAATGTGATCTTGCTTAAGCAACTCCATTGACTCTTCATTGCATGTCTTTTGATTTTTGTAAGAAGAACCGGCTTCTAAGGTTGAAGGGAATGGAACATTAGGTTTATAAGTCTCGGATAAATCATCTATTCTCTTTTTTCTATGTCTATCTCATTTAAACTAGAATTAGCATCAGTACTAATTTCTAGCTCGGATTCTTCTATGTGGTTAGTCTCAGTACTAACCTGTTCCTCTAAATTTTCATTTTGGCTAGCATCGGTATTAGCTTCTCTCACCTGGTCTTGGTATGGGTCCATAAGAATCTTATAGTTTTTAAGTTTAGAAATTATTTTGGCATTCCCAAATTGGGGATTCTTAAGTGAGACATTAAATTGATAAGTTGGTCCAGATGGTTGATGGATATTAGGTGGATTGTTTGAAATTAGTAGGCTCGGTAGTTGATCTAGTTCTCTCCTCATGTTAGACTCAACTAATTATCCTATTTGAGCTTCTAACCTGGCGATAGATTCTTGTTGAGTCAAGATTGATTGTTGTTGATTTAGAATTAATTGTTAAAGTTGGTTAAATTTATCGTCAGCTAGATTGGTCTATTGAGGAGGTGGGTATGGTAGCTGGTTGTAATATGATGGCTGGGCAAATTGACTAGGCTGACTATTATTATAGGCATAGTTTTGATATTGGGGCATATTTTGATAGTTTTGGATAGGTGAACTTTGGATCTGAGCCTGAGTCTATTGGGATGTCCAAGAAAAATTATGGTGGTTACTCCAATCTGTTAGATATATGTGCCCTAGAAGTCAAAATTGGCTGACACTTGTAATACACTTTTAGGGGCAAAATTATAATTTTGACTATAATGAATAAAATGGGTTATTTTCTATCACATATGTGTATTTAGTGTCTGTGATACATCCTTTGAGTTAATGGTAATGATAATTCATATTTTTAAGATTTGAAAATTTAAGACATGAATAATCATTGTTAACTCATAAAATGCTTTCGACCATAGGACCATCACGAGAATGGTGATTGATCCGGAAGGTTGGTGTACAATCGCTTTTCTTTAATAGATGAGTCTTGAGTCTACGGTGTGGAGACACCAGAGCGAGAGTACAGGTACTCGTTAGAGAACGAGGGCACTGAGCGTGACCACCTCGAGTAGTCATTAGGGAGTCTACCTTCTCGTCAATGACTGACTCGATGCTACAGTAGTGTGTCTGGTTCTTTGACCTAAGGTGCATCGGCAGTTCACCTTGAGGGTGCTATAGTTTGACTACACCATTACTCGGTCTCCTAGCCATATGGAATCCTGAGGTGTATGTTGGCTATAGCATGTTCATTGTAGGAACTGGATGGCATCAAGATGGAATCTATCTACCTCGGTGGTAGAGGAGCAGCCCTATGATAATCATGAGAATCAAGTCCAGAAGTCCATGGCCATGGTAGAGTGAAATAATAGAAAGAGTTTTTATTTAGATTTTCACATCGGACTCGAATCGAATGATTACATCATATGACAGAGACAAGGGTTTGACGAGTTTACCTTAACCCTAATCTGATCCGGGCTCAAGATACAAGAACTGAATCACACAGGTAGCTGCACCAAGAGGTTCACATTCAGCTCTAATGGATTGCCACCATATACTGCTAGGTGTCATTGGTGGATTTTGAGAGCAATTAGAATGATTTAGATGATCGATCATTCTAGCTGTTTGAATCAGAAGAGTTCTGATCCATCGAAAGGAGTTTCGATGATGTCGATGATAGAGATCATGACATATCCCATTATCATACAGAACTGAACCTAATTGGGTCACACAAATAAGGGTTTGAATTTGGTGATCATCAATTGAATTGATCTAGTTCAATTGATCTGAATGAGATTCAATTAGGTTCAAGGAAATCGTGCTAGCACTCGATTGAGCCTAACGTTCTTCTTTTACTATCATAAATAAGTTGTCCTGTCTGAGCCAAAGGAGTTTGTGCTCAATTAGAGGCCTTCATATGGTCTGACTGGAGGTTATCCAAGTCAGAAAAGGTTGTCTTATTTTGTAAGATATTACCTGCCATTTTTGGTCACATGCCATTTCTTGTTCTTTGATTTTGGTCAAAAGTCTACCTTTGACTGGTCAAACGTTGACCATTGATACTTTGACTTTTGACCACATGTCATGCACCTATTGGAGAGCTGGTGGGGGCCTGTCCTTCTGCCAGAACCTGGCAAGAAAGAGGGCGCATGCCACCCTAGGCGTGTGCCCAAGTCGGAGGCACCTAGGAGTCCTTATTGGACAAGGACTCCATCTCCTATTTGGATTTCAATTAGAGTTCTCCCTAAAACCAACTTTGACTGGTCTTAGGCACCCTCTAAGAAAGGAATCCAGGGGACTCTATTCCCACCAATCAGATTTAGATCTGATTTCACAAAGAGTTGTGATTGGTTGGGAAGAAGAGGAGTTGGATCACGCTTAGTCTATAAATAAGACCCTGTGCCCAACTCAGATTCAGATGAGAAGAGAAACCCCACGCCCCAAGGCTGCCTCTTCCCTCTTCCTCCATGCCAAACCACCTTTTCCCCTTGCTCTCTACGTCCAAAAGGAGTTTTGAATTTTTGTTGGTGTAATTCAAGCAAGAGAAAGACGATCAAAAGCTAGAAGGCTGCACTGCTGCAAAGGACGACTGCTGATCTTCAAAAGGAGTTTTGAAGATCCTCTAGATTAGATCCAGATCTAATTTTTGGAGATGTGATAGAGAAGAAGAGGATCTCCAGATCCAGCTTGAGTGGATATCGGTAGAGGTCAGGCGCTTGCGTGGATAGATCCAGAACCTTCTACTGCATACACGATCATCAACGGGTAATTAGATTATCCAAATTAGGTCTAAAACATCCCAGATCTGATACAGATCAAAGAGAAATTTTTTTGAAATATATCTCTTGATCTACTCATATCTGAATGAACCTGGACCGAGAAATCAGGATACCCTTCAACTGGTATCAGAGCCAAGGTTCTAAATTGTTTAGATCTAATTTTAAATTTATTTTAATTAGAAAATAAATAATTTTAGATGTCACATGAGATGTGATCAGATCTAAAATTAGAAAAAATTAAAATTAAATGATTTGGATCTAAGATTAGGAAATATGCATGACTAGTTCTAAAATAGAATAGTTCTATAGAATAGTCTTGCATATTTTTGATTTAATCTGATTAAATCATATTTTAGATCCTTTTATTTACTATTTTTTGATATTATAAGTGTTATAATAACATCTGAAAAATAGCAAATAAAATTATGTAATTTTAACATCATATGAGATATGATTGGTGCATGTCTAGACTAGTTGTAGAATAGTTCTATATAGTTGTCTAGATTAGAATTTATTTTGATTAGATCAATTTAAATCTAATTTTTTAGATTATTATGAGATAATTTAGATCTGAAAAATATGCATGATTCGATACATGAGATGTATGCAAAATATGCCATGTTTAGATCTGATTTGTATATGAGATATATGATATAGATCTAAAATTGTTTTGTAGTATTGCATGTTCCTGATTAAGGCGTTCCTCTTGGCCGTCCGATCATAAGAATGAAGAAGGATTTAAAGGCCCTCTCTTTCCATTCGATGGGATGTTCTTATGATGTATAGGGGTGTTGCGTGTTCGTCCTTAATCAAAAACCCAAAACTTACTTTCTGCAAAACTCTAGATCCTGAAATCCTAGGATTTATTGTGCATATTTTGTTTATGAACCCTACTTAATTAAAAATTAAGATTATGGAATATCAATTAGGTCTAAAATTGAGAATTTCAGATCTAAGACATATTCATAATACTGGATTCGGGCTTGGGTAGCTCAATTAGGTCTAAGCGGTTGATCAAACCGAATCAAGAGTTGGTTAGAGGGGATCAACAATGCTTAAATTGACCGGCCTAATAGGATTAAGTCTGGGTCAAGATCGAGTTACGATCAAGCAAGACCTAATTAGGCTCAGAGGTTAGAGTATGGATTGTAGGCTAACCCAATTGGTTCTGGCTCAATAATTTGGTGTCTAAGGTAAGTTTGGCACATACGACCGACTGATTTTTAATTGGAAGCTACTCGATCTGAATGCATTCTTGTACGAGTAATGGCATATTCCTTCCACCGGTCTCACTTACCTGGCCATATCTATTGACACAGTTCTGATCTGAGGTGGTCAATAATCCGAGCTAACCCATGCCACTAGGTTAGTCATAATTGTTATGACTATGACAAGTCTAGTTTAATGAGACCTGAATCAATTCTCCCTAAGAAAAGATTAAGTCTGAGGTCTTCCACCATTGTAGACGTGCGGGCCCTTCCTAGGGTTGATTGTTCTCGGCTGGATACAGTAGCTCAGTTGCACCAAGAAGACGCAACCATGTCTATTAGGCATTGGATGCTATGGGCTGGAGGAGAGTTGGGCTCAATATTCCAGATACGGTGAGAGACTCAATTAGGAACTCAGTCTATGCAAATAGTGGGTCTGACTTAACTAAGGAGTGGATCAATATTCCGGATACGGTGAGATTCATGAATTAGAGACCAAGTTTGGGTGCACCATGATTAGAGAATCATTGAACAAGAGTTGTTCACTCATTGGCTAACCCATCATCAATAACTATTAGGTGAGGTGATGAGTCAGTTGGTGAACCGCACCACCCACTAGAAATCATTAATCATGGAGATTTTTGCATCTCTACAGAGGAAGTGTAGGGATCCGAGAAAATAGTGGAAGCTAATTTGTTTAAAAATAAAATTCCTAAACAAATTGGTCAAGTCATAATTATAGTATCTAACTAGAATCTTTGACTCTCTACAGGAAAATGTCTGCGTCCAACCCATTGGCACGTATCCTGGATGCACATAGACTGACCGGACCCAATTATAAAGATTGGCTCAGGAACTACAAAATAATTTTGGATTCCAAGAAGTTAACCCATGTATTGGACCAGGACCATCCCACCTTACCAGCCCATCCATCCATTGAGCAGAGAGCATCTCTAGAGAAATGGATAGACGAAGATAATAAGGCCAGATATTACATGTTGGGCTCGATGTCTGATGAGCTCTAGCGCCAACATGAGGATATTGGGACTGCTCGCCAAATGTTGGCTCACCTGCAGAAGATATTTGGTGAACAGAGTCGCGCAGCCAAATATCAAGTCACGAAATGACTTGTTAAGGCTAAGATGCGTGATGGGCAGTCAGTCCAAGATCACCGTTTGACAATGATCAAGGACATAGAAGAGCTTGAGAAGCTCGATGTGAAGTTAGACTTGGACCTGCAAAACAATATTATTCTGCAATCCTTGACTGATGCATATGGGCAATTCATCATGAATTACCACATGCATAAACTTCAAAATTCCTTGGCCGAATTAATGAATATGCTGGTTACCATTGAGCTTTTTATGAAAGGTTCTAAAGGCTCAGTTCTTGCTATGGAACGGACTTCTTCCAAAAGAAAGTCCTATGAAAAGAAAAAGAAGTCTGCAAAAAAGCAGAAGATGGAAGGAATAAAGAAGAAGAAGGCAGAGCCAAAGCAAAAGGCCAATATCAAAGGAAAGTGTTTCCATTGCAACAGCGACGGCCATTGGAAGCGGAACTGTCCTACTTATCTGGCCACCCTGAAGAACAAGAAGGAAGGTCTTTCTGGAGGTATGCTCGTTATTCGAGCAAAATGTGAATGCCAAATGACCTAGGGATAGTCCAAACGATAGATATCTATGGCACCTAAGATTAGGTCATATAGCAGAAGATATGATCAACAAATTGGAGAAAAATGGGCTATTGAGTCCATTGACTTCCGAGTCATATCCAACTTGTGAATCCTACCTTCAAGGCAAAATGACTAAACTCTCTTTTATTGGACATAGAGAGAGGGCCACAGATCTCCTTGCCCTAGTACATACAGATGTGTGCGGCCCATTTGATGTGCCGACTAGAGGTAATTTTGTCTACTTCATTACCTTTATCGATGATCTATCTAGGTATGTGTATGTGTATCTTATGAGACACAAGTCTGAAGTTTTTGAAAAGTTTAAAGAATTCAGACATGAAGTAGAAAAACAAACTAAAAAATCCATTAAGGTTCTTCGATCAGATCGAGGAGGTGAATATCTTAGTCAGAAATTCCTAGACTATCTAAAGGAAAATGGCATAGTCTCTCAATGGACTCTACCAGAAATACCTCAACTCAACGGGATTTCAGAACGGAGAAATCGGACCCTATTAGATATGGTTCGATCCATGATGAGCTTCACAGACCTTCCTGATTTTTTTTGGGGACACTCATTGTTAACTTTAATTTATCTACTAAATAGGGTTCCCTCTAAAACCGTTCCTACCACACCGTATGAGATATGACACGGTAAGAAACTAAGTCTGAGTCATCTCAGAATTTGGGATTGTCCAGCTCATGTCAAAAGACAACAAGCGGATAAGTTAGAGTTTAGGTCTTTTAGAGCTCGATTCATAGGATATCCTAAAGAGTCATTAGGATACTATTTCTACATTCCAGAAGACCACAATGTGATTGTGAGTTGACATGCCATCTTTTTTGAAAAATAGTTTATTCAAGATAGCGGCATTGGAAAGCAAATTAAGCTTGATGAGAAAATCTCACAAGTACAACGAGCTGAGGACCAATTGGAATCAAATCAGGTTGAGCCAATAAGAATACTACCTCCTCCACCTTGTAGATCGGAAAGAGTTTTCCGTCCCCCTGAGAGATACTTAGGTATTATTTCAGAGAACGTAGAGGAAATGTTCCTCATAGGTAATGGTGCTCATGGTGATGATCCCAAAACCTACAATGAGGCGATATCAGATATCGACTCCAAGAAATGGCTAGAGGCAATGCAGTCAGAAATTGACTCGATGCACTCAAACCAAGTCTGAACCTTGGTAGATCCACCAGAAGGTATAGTACCTATTGGGTGTAAATGGATCTTCAAGAGAAAGATTGGTGCAGATGGGAATGTGGAGACATTCAAGGCTAGACTAGTGGCAAAAGGTTATAATCAACGTGAAGGCATTAACTATCAGGATACCTTTCCCCAGTGGCTATGCTAAAATCCATCCGCACATTGCTTGCCGTTGCAGCCTATTTCGATTATGAAATATGGTAAATGGACGTGAAAATGGCATTCCTAAATGGATATCTTGAGGAAGACATCTATATGGAACAGCCGCTAGGTTTCACATCCAGTGATACTGATCATAAGGTTTGCAAGCTGCAAAGGTCCATATATGGACTTAAGCAAGCATCTCAGAGCTGGAACACTCATTTCAATGATGTGATCAAAATGTTTGGTTTCATCAAATCGATGAGGAACCGTGTGTTTTCAAAAGGGTCAGTGGGAGCGCTGTTGTCTTCCTCGTATTGTACGTGGATGACATCCTCCTTATTGGGAATGATGTTCCCATGATGACAATAGTTAAATTATGGTCGTCCAAGGAATTCTCCATGAAAGACCTAGGTGAAGCATCCTTTATTTTAGGAATTAAGATCTATAGGGATAGACCGAATAGGATGCTGGGACTTTCACAGAAGATGTACATAGAGAAAGTACTAAAGAGGTTTAGTATGGAAAACTCTAAGAGGGGATTAATATCCTTCAGATATGGTATTCATCTTTTCAAGAAGATATGCCTCAACACACTTGAGGAAATAGAATGCATGAGCAAGATCCCTTATGCTTCTGCAATAGGGAGCCTCATGTATGCCATGCTATGTACACGACCTGATATAGCCCATGCTGTGAGTGTCACAAGCAGATATCAGTCAAATCCAGGTGAAGAACACTGGACTTCTGTGAAATGTATCCTTAAGTACTTAAGAAGAACTAAGGATATGATGTTGGTCTTTGGTAACGGAGAACTCTAAGTCCAAGGATACATAGACTCGGATTTCATGTTCGATATAGATGATCGAAAGTCGACATCTGGGAGTCTGTTTGTGTGCAAGGTGGTGCTGTCAGCTGGAAAAGTTCCAAGCAAACGGTGATACCACCTCATCCGTGATTACCTCGAGAAGGATTACGTCGAGGTCAAGAGAGTCAACTCCACAGATAATATGGCAGACCCACTTACAAAGCTGTTGGGCCAGCAGAAGATCGAAGCCCACCTTGAGAAGATGGGACTTAGACTTGTAGCCAATTAGCTTTAGGACAAGTGGGAGATTGTTAGATATATGTGCCCTAGAAGCCAGAATTGGCTGACACTTGTAATACACTTCTAGGGGCAAAATTGTAATTTTGACTATAATGAATAAAATGGGTTATTTTCTATCACATATGTGTATTTAGTATCTGTGATACATCCTTTGAGTTAATGGTAATGATAATTCATATTTTCAAGAGTTGAAAATTTAAGACATGAATAATCATTGTTAACTCATAAAATGCTCCCGACCATAGGACCATCACGAGGATGGTGATTGATCCGGAAGGTTGGTGTACAATCGCTTCTCTTTAGTAGATGAGTCTTGAGTCTATGGTGTGGAGACATCAGAACGAGAGTACTGATACTCGTTAGAGAATGAGGGCACTGAGCGTGACCACCTCGAGTAGTCATTAGGGAGTCTACCTTCTCGTCAATGACTGACTCGATGCTGTAGTAGTGTGTCTGGTTCTTTGACTTGAGGTGCATCGGCAGTTCACCTTGAGAGTGTTATAGTTTGACTACACCATTACTCGGTCTCCTAGCTATATGGAACCCTGAGGTGTATGTTGGCTATAGCATGTTCATTGTAGGAACTGGATGGCATCAAGATGGAATCTATCTACCTCGGTGGTAGAGGAGCAGTCCTATGATAATCATAAGAATCAAGTCCAGAAGTCCATGGCCATGGCAGAGTGAAATAATAGAAAGAGTTTCTATTTAGATTTTCACATCGGACTCGAATCGAATGATTACATCATATGACAGAGACTAGGATTTGACGAGTTTATCTTAACCCTAATCTGATCGGAGCTTAAGATAGAAGAATTGAATCACACAAATAGCTACACTAAGAGGTTCACATTCAGCTCTGATGGGTTGCCACCATATACTGCTAGATATCATTGGTGGATTTTGGGAGCAATTAGAATGATCTAGATGATCGATCATTCTAGCTGTTCGAATCAGAAGAGTTCTGATCCATCGAAAGGAGTTTCGATGATGTCGATGATAGAGATCATGACATATCCCATTACCATATAGAACTGAACCTAATTGGGTCACACAAACAAGGATTTGAATCTGGTGATCATCAATTGAACTGATCCAGTTCAATTGATCTGAATGAAATTCAATTAGGTTCAAGAAAATCATGCTAGCACTCGATTGAGCCTAACGTTCTTCTTTTACTATCATAAATAAGTTGTCCTGCCTGAGCCAAAGGAGTTTGTGCTCAATTAGAGGCCTTCATATGGTCTGACTGGAGGTTGTCCAAGTCAAAAAAGGTTGTCTTATTTTGTAAGACATTACCTGCCATTTTTGGTCACTTGCCATTTCTTGTTCTTTGACTTTGGTCAAAAGTCTACCTTTGACTGGTCAAATGTTGACCATTGACACTTTGACTTTTAACCACATGTCATGCACCTATTGGAGAGTTGGTGGGGGCCTGTCCCCCTGCTAGAACCTAGCAAGAAAGAGGGCGCACGCCACCCTAGGCGTGTGCCCAAGTTGGAGGCACCTAGGAGTCCTTATTGGACAAGGACTCCATCTCCTATTTGGATTCCAATTAGAGTTCTCCCTAAAACCAACTTTGACTGGTCTTAGGCACCCTCTAAGAAGGAATCCAGGGGACTCTATTTCCACCAATCAGATTTAGATTTGATTTCACAAAGAGTTGTGATTGGTTGGGAAGAAGAGGAGTTGGATCACGCTTAGTCTATAAATAAGACCCTGTGCCCAACTCTGATTCAGATGAGAAGAGAAACCCCACGCCCCAAGGCTGCCTCTTCCCTCTTCCTCCATGCCAAACCACCTTCACCCCTTGCTCTCCACGTCCAAAAGGAGTTTTGGATTTTTGTTGGTGCGATTCAAGCAAGAGAAAGACGATCAAAAGCTAGAAGGCTGCACTGTTGCAAAGGACGACTGCTGATCTTCAAAAGGAATTTGAAGATCCTTCAGATCAGATCCAGATCTAATTTTTGGAGACGTGATAGAGAAGAAGAGGATCTCCAGATCTAGCCCGAGTGGATACCGATAGAGGCCAGGCGCTTGCGTGGCTAGATCCAGAATCTTCCACTGCATACACGATCATCAATGGATAATTGGATTACCCAAATCAGGTAAATTAAATTTAATTTAATTTATTTTTATTTTATTTTATTTATTAAAATAATAAGAATCAGATCTAAAATATTTCAGATCTGATACAGATCAAAGAGAAAATTTTTTGAAATATATCTATTGATCTGATCAGATCTGAACGAACCTGGACCGAAAAATCAAGATTTTCCTTCACAATCTGGATTATATGAATTTGAAAATAGATCATTAATCAATTTGGAGTAACCTTGAGTAGCTTGAATTTATTTTTGGATAAAATATGAAAATTTTGCAGTTGTAGGATATTCATTCACATGATGGGTTGGACTAGCACAAATAGAATAAAACTCCTGATAATTAGAAAGTGATGTGAATTGTATAGGAGATTGTTGATCTAGGGTTAGGAGTTGATCCAATTTCTGAGCAAGATGATCAACTTTATCTAATTTTTGGACTATTAGGTTCAAGTCAGCCATTTGATTATTAGGTTTAATATGAATCAACCATTCAATGTTATAGTTGGATTCAACTAGATCAGGTAAGTGATTTCCTACTGTATATGTACTAGTACAACCCTAACGTGTGGTTCAAAATTTTTTAAATTTTTTTTAGAATTATATATATATATATTTATTATTTTATTATATTATTATTATTTTTTTAAAATTATATATATATTTTAATTATTTTAATTATTATTATTTTTAATTTAATTATTATTTTTAATATTTTTTTGTTTAGTTTAATTTAATTTTTTATTTTATTTTATTTTTGAAGAGAAAAAAAAGAAACAAATAAAAGTTCTAAAGAAGAGGTCTTAAGAAGTCCTAGAACTAAGAAGACAGAGAAGAATTAGATTTAATTAGGTTTGATGTTGGTTAGCAATCAAGTTGATCAATCAATTTTGACTAAGGATTATCCTAGATCTAGATAGCTCCTAACTGCCAAGGTCACCTTCAAGCGTTCCAAGTGTAAGATTAGTCAATCAACTAGCCAGATAAGTGTAAGATCAGTGGGAGTCCCCCCATTGCTTACCTTAGACATCAATTGTGCTTGGCCAGGTAATCTAACGGAACTAATTAGAAACCACCTTCCTTCGAGCCCAGTCATCCCTGAACCACTTTTCTAGACATCAGTCAAATTGACTAACCCTAACCTGGTTTAACTCTTAGGATTTCTTGTCCTATTGAGCTCGAGCTCCTAGGGCTGATGTCTAATTGGTTTTAAAATTAAAGGCTTAGGTCAATGCAGGATGCTGGTTTGTTATTTGTGGGCTAAGAAAGGATGATCAAATCTCCATCTTATCTTATTTAATCGGATATTGCTCTTAATTTGGTTTAATATGAATATGCATAAAAAAAATTTAATTAAAGGGTTCTATGCAATTTAAACTAGATGCATGCAACTAATTGAATTCTAAAAGGCTTACCTTACCTTCAGCGATCACCAAAAAAATAAAAATAAAAATAAAAATAAAACTAATATGATGCATGCTCTAAGCAGTTAGAATTTCTAATCTTATCATGAAATTTTTAATTAGATTTAAATAAATATATTTTTTTAAATTAATTTAAAAATAAAATAAATAAATAAATAAATAAAAAGGAAAGAGGACTAGAGTTAGGATTGATCTCACCAAGATTAGATCTTTCTTCCTTTTCCCTTCTTTTTTTCTTTTCTCTTTTTTTTTCTATAAATAAATAAATAAAAGTTAGTAAGCAATATTTAAAAAAAATATTTATAATTAATTTACAAAAAAAATTAAAGAAATCAAAGAGAAAATAACATCTATTCCTTCCCCGACAATGGTGTCAAAAACTTGATGCATTTATCAAAATTATTTTTAATTTATTTAAAATAGATCAAAAAATTTAAAATAAAAAATAAAAAATAATCTCTGGCAATGGCACCAAAAATTTGATAGAAACGCGATGTTGTCGTTAAGACACCATGTTTATCAGTTTAATCCGACTTCTTAAAATAATTAAAATACATAGATAGCAGTGGGTCGGATTGAATCCACAGGGAAGGTAGTATTTTTAGATTTAAAATCTTTAATTTTTTTTAAAAAAAATTAAAAATAGAATTTGAAGTCAAAAATTAAAAATTAAAATTATGAAGTGAAAATTAAATTATATAGAAAAGTAAATTTGGTACTAAGATCTACTAGTTAGATCTTAGCATCTACTTGCAGTAAAATAAAGAATAATAATTAAAGTATAAAAATTAAATTACAATAAAAATAAAAAGCTGAAATCAAAGTGTAAAATAGCTTGATCTCTGATCTTGGATCGGCATTGGTGGAAAGATGGTGTAGAAGCCCAGCTCTTTTTCTCGGCACCCATTATTTTGAAGCAGCCATTAACCCATAGCCTGGCTTTCTCCTATACCAAAGCTTCACCTTGACCGGAGATGTCGATTTTTAGAGGCATGGGGTCCTTTTTATAGAGCTAGGAGGGCTGGAGAGTTTTCTTCTGGACAATATGGGACTAAGGAGCATTTTGATCATCAAAATATAAAAAAAATTAAGTAAAAATTGGATTAAAAGGAGTCTTGGATGAATTTTATTACTATGGATGAAATCTGGCCATTGATAGGAATCCAATGGACCAAAAATTATCAAAATCGGATGTGTATCAGCCTAGATCAGGTCAGATTAAATTTTGGCTATTCGATCGCATGTTGATGGAGAAAATCTGGCCACTGATCATGTGTCAAGAGTCTTGATCACCATCGAAAGTATTCTGGACCATCGGATCATCCCCTGGATCGAGCGCTACGATTAGATGGCGATCCGTGTGAAGTCTGAAGCTGAATCAAATCCGAAAATAACTATAGCCATTCGATCTTGACCACAAGCTACTGCAACCATTCGATCGCGTAATTACTATTCCCATGGACCGTGTGGATTGACTTCACTGTACACCTCAACCAATCAACACCTCCTATTGTTGAGTGAAAAGTCCAAAATGCCCTATGAGCCACGATAGATTTTCTATGAACCCTTTAAGGGTCTAGGTCCACCACATGTCTCTCCGTGATTCGCTATCTTTTGCTAAGCTGGTGGTCCATGCCTGAATCATGGATCGGCTGATGGCTTCCACGACTGAGTCGGCTTGCATGGCTGGCTTGGCGTGCCGGCTTGAGCCGGCTGAGCCGTTTTCCTTTTTTTATTTAATTTTTATTTTTTTATCTTTAAAAATTTATATCTTCTTCATTTTAGCTTCGTTTTGCTCAAAATTTATTTTGTTATGATAAAAAAATAAGCTCTTTCTATTGATAATAAAATTTTATTTTTTATTTTTTATTATTTTTAATTATTTTTTAATTAATAAAAATATTAATTTCTTAAAAATTATATATAAATTGATCATTAATTCTTAAAAATTAATATAAATTAATTGATAAATTAATACTTTTATTGGTAAATTTATGGTACTTATCAGTTTGCCTAAAATGTTCTGTGCTAAGGCAGTTAGCACTGCTGCCTTCTTGTTAAATAGAGGTCCCTCAGTTCCTATTGATAACAAGTTATTAGAAGAAGAGTGGATAGAGAAGTTAGTAAATTATCTCACCTAAAAGTATTCGGTTGTATCTCTTATGCGCTCGTTAATACTCAAAAGAGAGACAAGCTCGATACAAAATCAAAGAAGTGTTTCTTCATTATGTATGGCACTGATAAATTTGGCTATAAATTCTAGAGTGAGCAGGATAGGAAAATCATCAAAAATAAGGACGTGATCTTCAATGAAAGAAATCTTTACAAGGACAAGGATGATCCTGACATTACAGGAGAGAAAGTTAAGAAGAATGAGCAGATTGAGTTGGAAGAGATCACAGAGGATGATATTGCCAAGAGAGCAAAAGAAGATCTTGAACCAAAGCCACAAACACCTTAGTTATGGAGATCTGCAAGAATCTCGAAACCATCAAAAAGGTATTCATCTTCTCTTTATTATCTTCTATTTGATAGATGGTGGTGAACCAATTTGCTATGAAGAAGCCATGCAAGTGAAGATTTGGTGAAGTGGGAGCAAGCCATGAAGGTTGAGATGCAATCCTTAAGCAAAAATCAGAAAGAAAAGAAAGCTCTATACAACAAGTAGGTTTACAAGATCAAAGAGGAGCATGATGGCAATAAGAGGTAAAAGGCTAGATTAGTTGTTAAAGGCTTTCAACAGAAAGTAGGTATCGACTACACTAAAATTTTTTTTCTATTGTTAAGCTCTCTACTATTAAAGTGATTCTAAGCATAGTAGTTATTGAGAATTTATACTTAGAACAATTAGATATTGCTACTATACTTTTTTGTATGGTGAAATAGATAAGGACATATATATGCAGCAGCTTTTGTTTGGAATGTCTCCTAAAGTTAATCGTCTAAGTTGTAGATAGTATATGAATTGTAATTGACTTATATAAATAAATATTATTTTTGGTAGTTCATCATATTTTACATCTTCTTTTTAGAGCTTCTTTTATAATGAAGTCTTTAGAACTTTTTAATCGATAAAAGAGGATTTATCGAATAGTTCTTAAATTTTGTTCATGACCAAATGATGCATTATTACTAGGATGGTAATGTTTATTAAGTATAGATCATTGTATACTATATGGATTCGAAACTAAAGAGTGTGGAGATACTGGTATGACATACAGGTGAAATATAAGAGTATATTTTACTGAACGTGACTCAACTACAGAGCACTATACTTTCAAGAGCTACTCGCGAAGGATATGAATATAAGTATCCCTCCGATCTGAGATCACCATAGTGACTTATCAACAACTTACTATGCTTTGGTGTCGGACTACCTGTATTTCTAATACAATGATAGAAGATTTCTGGGCATAGTCAAGTACCTACAAAGTCTACATGTGAGTCAGATGGGATTGATTGCTCCTGGTTTTAGGAGATAATACTTTGTTATATTTCAATTCAGTAAAATCTTGGTTAGGATAATCATTGTGATCAATTATAGGATTTGTAAGGCTGAAACATAATACAGATGATTGATTAAAAGTTTGATAGTTTAACTCAAAAGTCATGTTGAGCATTGAGGGTTAAAGAGATGAATTATATGGTAACTATATGCCAGGATTCTTAAATGTTACTTTACAATTATTTGACACTATCCGGATGTTGGATATCATCGCTAGATGGTCACTTCGATTAGTATAGAAATTAGTTTCTATACTACCTATTTAGTATTCAAACCCATGAGGTCATACATAATAGAGATTTCTATCTGATCAAATAATTAATTAACGATTATAAATCATTTAAGAGTATAACCATTAATATGATTGATAATTAATCTTATACAAAAGTTATAATAAAATAATTTACTAATAGTTAGTGAATTATAGAAGAATTAATTAGTAATAGGATTGTTGATTAGCTCAATTTGATTGAGCAATGAGGTTCGGATTAAGTCTAATAAATTGAATTCGATTAGGTTTGATCTAATTAGGTTATAAGATAATCTAATCACTAAGAGAGATTAATTCTTGATTTGATTAGGACTTAAATTCAATTAATTTCTAATTAGATTAGGACTTAATTGAGAAGATTAGGTGCCTAATTGAACTAGGTTTACCCTTCTCTTTTTGGTTCTAACCAAATTTGATTTGGATGGAACCAAAATTGGTTAAATTTGAATTCAAATTAAACCTAGATCCTCCCTTGTGCATCAAACCTTCTCAATGCCATTTTATCATCGCACAATTCAGATTGTGCATGAGAAATCTCCATGCCTTGAGCCTTCTTTGTCGCCCTCCTTGATAAGGATTAAATTGGTTAGAGTTTAAATTCAAATAAGATTTGAATTCAAACCCTAACTAATCCCTATCTTATCTCCTCTTATCCTTTGTTGCCCTCTATATTGATGCCTCTCTTTTGTGCGACAAAAAGTGAGAATTCATTGTGGAAAACAAAGAGGATTACCATAAGGAATTTGTTGGGCCAGAGGGTTAGGTGTGGGTTCTTTCTTCTCGGTGTTAGGGTTTTGGGAGAGGAAAAACAAAGAGAGAAGGCTGTTCTTCCACAAGTCCATGGTGATCGGCTGTGGTGAATATCAACCCGCGCTTAGGCATCAAAATTTGATCTCAGTCACTTTAGTAGATATGATCTATTACATATATTCGATATATGATATTTTGATTTTAGATCATGCATACTATGTTTATGTCATCAATCCTTGCTAGGTAGTTTTAATCAGATGTAATGCATGCTAGATTAATTTGATTGATCTAAATGTCTTCTGCTGTGTTAAAAATTAAAAAAAAAATTGAAATGCATGCATGAAACTGCCTGCCTTTACTTTCAACCTATTGGATTTGTAATTCCTGGTAAAGGAGACCTTATGTGCAAGTTGAGGAAGAGCTCGTACAGTTTAGAACAAGCCCCCAGGTTAAGGTACAAGAAATTTGATGGATTCATGACTATCAATGGTTTTGCAAGGTGCAAAGAAGATCATTGCTGTTATATCAAGATACTTGATAGTAGTTTTATTATCTTACTTTTATATGTTGATAACATATCTTACAATAAAGGACATGAGTGCAAGAAAATAAATAATTAGGCTAAAAATTGAAAGAGATAGAGTGGCAGGTACATTAAAACTGATTTAAGATAGCTACATTGGGAAAGTACTAAACAGATTCAACATGATAGATGCTAAGCCTGTGAAGACATCTTTGGCCAAGCATTTCAAGTTTTCAAAGGAACAGTCATCCAAAGACGATGATGACCTAAAGAGAATGGTAAGGGTTCCTTATATTTCAGCGATTGGCAGTTTGATGTATACGATGGTTTGCACGAGATTTGATATTGCACATGTAGTCGAAGCTGTGAAGGTACATAGCTAATCTAGGTGAGCAATATTGGAAAGCTATTAAGTAGATCTTGAGATACTTGAAAGGTACCAAGGATATCGGCTTATGCTATGGGAGGGGCAATCAAATACTATAGGGATTCATGGATGCAGATTTAGGTAGTAATGCTGATATCAGGAGAAGCATGACTGGATATGTTTTTACCATTAGCAAGATAGCGAAGAGCTGGATTTCTCAATTATACAAGATCATGGCTTTTTTACCATCGAGATGGAGCACTATAAGAAAATTGAATATTAGCAATGGTATTAGTGATGAAAAGAATTTCTGTTGCTAACAATACCTTTCTGCCAGCACAACATCGATGAAGAAAAAAGCCATCTTTAATACTATTAGTGATGGAAATTTAATTATTAGCAATGAGAGATGACATCACTAAAAGTATAAAAATATTTCTTAAATATTTAAATAATAAAAATTATTAGTGAAGGAAAATTTGTCATATTAGCGATGAGAAAATAGCCATTACTAATAGTGAACTATTAGTGATGGCTTTATTATTATTAGCGATGGCTTAAGTCATTGCTAAAATTATTTAATTAATTTAATTTTTTTATAATATCTAAATATAAAATAATTATTAGTGATGGCGGATTTTGCTTATTAGAAATGGAAGGAATTATTAGTGATTAAAATCCTTCCATCGCTAATAATTTTTTTAAAAAAATCTTAATAATAAATTAGAAAAAAATTATTTAAAAATATTATTGATGATGGAGTTAGCAACAAAAAATTTGCCATCGTTAATAATTCAAAACTCCAATTTGAATCCAATTCGAATCCAATTTGAAATTCTACCAAACCTAATTTAGTTAGACTTTGAATTCAAGTCTCACTTAGATTACAAAATTTAATTATTTTTAAATTAAATTAAAATTAATTAAATTAGATTTGAATTAAATCAATTAGAAGAAATTAATTTTTTATTTGGGTACAATTCGAATCTAATTCAAATCTGATTCGAATCCAATTCAAAATTCTGTCAATCCTAATTCAGTTGACTTTTAATTCAAGTCCTACTTGGATAGTAAAATTCAATTACCTTTAAATTAAGGCAAGTCTAATTAAATTTAATTTCATTTAAATTAATTAAAAGAAAATAATTTTTAATTTAGGTTTGATTCAAATCTAATTCAAAATCCTATCAAACCTAATTCAATTAGATTTTAAATTCAAATCCTACTTGAATTATAAAACTCAATTAGCCTCAAATTAAGTCAAGTCTACTTAAATTAAATATAATTTAAATTAATTAAAACTTAATCCATGATTACATTTGTATTCAATTCAAACCCGATTCGAATCTCATTCAAAATCCTATCAAATCTAATTCAATTAGGCTTTAAATCCAAATTCTATATGGATTATAAAATCTAATTAGTCTTAAATTAAATTAAAATTAATTTAATTTAATTTAATTTAAATTAATTAAAAAAATAATTTTTAATTTGGATTTAATTTAAATCTAATTCGAATATTATTCGAATCCAATTTGAAAACATGTTAATCCTAATTCGATTAGATTTTGAATCTAAGTCCTACTTGGATAGTAAAATCTAATTATATTTAAATTAAGTTAAGCTAATTAAATTTAATCTAATTAAAATTAATTAGAAAAAAATAATTTTTAATTTAGATTTGATTTGAATCCAGTTTGAATCTAATTTGAATCCAATTCTAAATCCTGTCAAATCTAATTTAATTAGACTTTGAATCCAAGTCCTAATTAGATTATAAAATTTAATTAACTTTAAATTAACTCAAGTCTAATTAAATCTAATTTGATTTAAATTAATTATAAAAAAATAGTTTTTAATTTGGGTTCAATTCAAATCTAATTTGTAAACCTATCAATCTAATTCAACTAGACTTTGAATCCAAGTCCTACTTGGATATCAAAATCCAATTACTTTCAAATTCAGTTAAACTTAATTAAATTTAATTTAATTTAAATTAATTAAAAAAATAATTTTTAATATGGATTTAATTCGAATATAATTCGAATTCAATTCGAAATCCTATCAAACCTAATTCAATTTGGCTTTGAATTCAAGTTTTACTTGAAATATTAAAATCTAATTAGCTTTAAATTAAGTCAAGTCTAATTAAATTAAATCTAATTTAAATCAACTAGAACTTGATCAATAAATTAATTAAGTCTAAAAATTTAATAAAATTCAATTTTAATCTTTAACCATTGATAAGTCCCATAAATTCACCAATAAAAGTATGAATTTATTAATTAATTTATATTATTTTTAAGAATTAATAATTAATTTATATATAATTTTTAAGAAATTAATATTTTATTAATTAAAAATTAATTAAAAAATAATAAAAATTAAAAAATAAAATTTTATAATTGATGGAAAGAGCTTATTTTTGATCACAACAAAATAAATTTCACATAAAACGGAGCTAAAACAAAAAAGATATGAATTTCTAAAGAAATAAAATAAATAAAAAATTAAATAAAAATAACATATGGCTCAGTCGGCTCAAGCTGCCGCGCCAGATCAGTCGGCACATCTAAATGCACTGAGCCAAGCCAACAGGCCAGTGCGCCAAGCCAGCCACGCAAGCCGACTCAACCACGAAAGTCGTCAGTCGGTCCACAATCCAGGCATTGACCGCCAGCTCAACAGAAATCGGTGAATCAAGATGCGACACGTGGTGGACCTAGACCCTTAAAAGGTCCATAGAAATCTATCGTGGCTCATAGGATATTTTGATCTTTTCATTCAATGATAGGATCGCTAATTGGCTGTGGTGTGTCGTGCGGTCGGTCCATGGAAACAGTAATTGCGCGATCGAATGGCTGTGGTAGCTTGCGGTCAAGATCAAACGACTGTGGTTATTTTCGAATTTGATTCAGCTTCAGACTTCATATGGATCACCATCCAATGGCAGCGCACAATCTAGAGAATGATCCAATGGTCCAGAATGCTCCCGGCGGTGATCAGGACTCCCAACGTGCAATCAGTGGCCAGATTTCCTCCATCAACGCACGATCAATGGTCAGAATTTAATCCGATCTTATCTGAGCCGATGTGCATCCGATTTTGATGATTTTTGGTCCATTGAATTCCTATTGAATGGCTAGATTTTTTTAGACTTACTAGATTTGTATCAGAGCTATTTTAATCTAAATTTTACTCGAATTTCTTTGTATTTTGATGATTAAAAAGGCTATTAGTCCCAATTGCCTCCAGAAAAAATATCCAGCCCTCCTAGCTCTATAAAAAGGACCCCAGGCCTCTAGAAATCAATAGATCTGGTGAGAGGGAAGCCAAGGTATAGGGTGGTAGTCAAGCTCAGGGTTAAAGGTTGCTTCAAAGCTACAGTGCTGAGAAGAAGAGCCAGTCTTCTACGCCATCTCTATGCCTACGCTGATTTACGATCTCCTTCTAGTTTTCTTTTCTTTTTTTTTCTTTAATTTCTTATATTTAAATTCTGCATTTAAGTTTTATTTCTTTTCTTTAATTTTTTGTATTTAAATTCTACATCTGAGTTTTAATTTTAATAAAGAAAGCTTTATTGCTCTTTTCAATTCTAGTTTTTTAAATTAATTATTTTTTATTGCTCTTTAATTTTATTGTAAGTAGCCGCTAAGATCTAAATAGTGGATCTTAGTACCAAATTTATTTTTGCATAATTTAAATTTTGCTATTTTTTGACTTTAATTTTTAGAAACCCTTCCTTTCTTTTCTTTTAAAAAAAATAATAAAATAAAAAAATTAAAGATTTTAGAATTAAATCATTGCCTCTCTATGGATTCGACCCGACTCACTACTCTCTTCATAATTTTTAATTAATTTAAACTAATAAATACGGTGTCTTAACGACAACATCGCATTCCTATCAAGTTTTTGGTGCTTCTTTGGATTGCGCACTACCATTGGATGGTGATTCACATGAAGTCTGAAGCTGAATCAAATTCGGAAATAACCATAGTTGTTTAATCTTAATCGTAAGCTACTACAACCATCCGATCGTGCAATTATTGTTCTCATGGACCACGTGGACCGATCGTACCACACACCACAGCCAATCAGCTCTCCTATCGTCGAGTGAAAAGACCAAAATATCCTATGAGCCACGATAGATTTCTATGGATCCTTTAAGGGTCTAGGTCTATCATGTGTCGCATCTTGATTCACCGATTTATGCTAAGCTGGCGGTCCACGCCTGGATCGTGGACCGACCAATGGCTTCCGCAGCTGAGTCAGCTTGCATGGCTGGCTTGGCATGCTAGCTTATCAGCTTAGCTTGGTGTGTTTGGATGCGCTGACTGATCTAGCATGGCGGCTTGAGCCGACTAAGCCGTATGTTATTTTCATTTAATTTTTTATTTATTTTATTTCTTTAGAAATTCATATCTTTTTTGTTTTAGCTCTGTTTTGTATGAAATTTATTTCATTACGATAAAAAAAATAAGCTCTTTCCATTGATTATAAAATTTTATTTTTTAATTTTTATTATTTTTTAATTAATTTTTAATTAATAAAATATTAATTTCTTAAAAATTATATATAAATTGATTATTAATTCTTAAAAATTAATATAAATTAATTACTAAATTAATATTTTTATTGGTGAATTTATGGTGCTTATCACACTTTCCAACTTAAGCTTTGCTCGTTCTTGAGTAAAGAAAGAATTTAATTTAGATCAATTACCATATTTCGTTGAGATCCTCCTTTACAAGAATAGATCTAGGATTTAAGATCAAAAGTTTAGACAGTATAACTAACTAAGTATTGAATTTTAGAAGTAAATTTCATGGTAGATTAATCAAAAACTTTCTTAGAGTTCATCTAAAGATTTTCAGCACCTGGTTTCGTGAATACTAACTTAGCATTTGGGTGTTGATTCAAAGGACAAACGAATCTTCTTTTATCACCTATTTTGGTTAGTTTTCTATATACTCCCAAGTTAAGTGCATGAATTAAGGTAACTTTCACACTGCCTTTTTTTTATTGCCTACTAATTATTTTTCTTATTTATTTTGTAGAAAAAAAATAGAGAAAAGAACAAAGAAGATTAGGGCATGAACAAAACTCTCAATCCTATTTGGTAAGATCACTCCTAAATCCTAAATTTCTTTTCTTATTTTTAATACTTGCTTTATTTTTAAATTAATTAAAAATTATCTACTTAAATCTAATTAAAAGTCTCATCCCAAGATTAGAAATCCTAATTGCTTAGAGCATGCATCATATTAGTTTTAGTTTTATTTTTTTTTGATGATTGTTGGAGGCAAGGTAAGCCTTTCAGAATTCAATTAGTTGCATGCATCTAGTTTAAATTGCATAGAACTCTTTGATTGGAAATTTTTTTGTGCATATTCATATTAAACCAAATTAAGGGCACAACCCATTAAACAAGATAAGATGGAGATTTGATCATCCTTCCTTGGCCCATAAACGACCAACCAGCATCCTGCATTAACCCAAACCTTGACTCTTAAAATCAATTAGACATCAACCCTTAAGAATATTCGAGCTCAATAGGATAAGAAACCCTAAGAGTTGAACTAAGTTAGGGATAATCAATTTAACTGGTGTCTAAGAAAGTGGTTCAGGGATGACTAGGCCCAAAGAAAGGTGGTTACTTAATTGGTTCCGTTCGCTTACCTGGTGTCTAAGGCAAGCAACGGGGGGACTCCCACCGACCTTACGCTTACTTGGCTAGTTGATTGGCTAATTCTCTACTTGGAGGGCTCGAAGGTGATCTTGGTAGTTAGGAGCGATCTAGACCTAAGACAACCCTTAGTCAGGATTGATTGCCTAACTTGTTTGCTAAATAACATCAAACATAAACCACAAATTAACTCTTCTCTCTATTATCTCTAGATTTAAGACTCCTTAGGATCTTTCTTTAGAACCCTTTTCTTTCTTTCTCTCCTCTTTTCTTAAAATAATAATAATAATAAAATAATAAAATATATATATCTTAAACCATATATCAGATTGCACTAGTCCATGCACGGTAGAAGATTACTTTTACCTGACCTAGTTAAACCAAATCCTGAAATTGAAAGACTAATTCATATAAGACCAGATAATCAAATGGCTGGAAATTGTGAAGAACCACCTAGGCAGATGAAGGAATACTTTATTCCTTCCACCTACAACCCATCGACTTGCATCCACTTACCCGATATCCCTGCTAGCCACTATGAGATCAAGTCGACCATAATCCAGATGCTCCCATCTTTTTATGGGAACACCAATGAAGACCCTTACAAATATCTGGATGAATTCTTAGAAATTTGCTCTACGGTAAAAATTTAGAATTTTTTTGATGATGCCCTTAGACTAGTCTTGTTCCCTTTTTTATTAAAAGATAAAGCCAAGTACTGACTTAGTACATTAGGAAGAACAATTCAGACATGGGCAGAGATGCAACATGAATTCTTTAAGAAATTTTATCCCATAGGACGAACCAATACTATGAGGCTAGCTATCATAGGATTTGCTCAGCTTCCAAGGGAACAAATTCATGAATCATGGGAAAGACTTAAGAAACTTCTTAGAAAATGCCCACACCATGGTCTCTCTAAGTGGCAAATTGTACAAGCTTTCTATGAAGGTTTAGGAGATCAATATAAGTTGATGGTTGAGGCATCCTATGGAGGTGCATTCATGAGCAAAAGTGAGGATGAAACTTATACTTTGTTTGAAATCTTAAGTGAAAACTCTATTAACCATGCTTCATTATTCTCTTATGAAAGATCAATTTCTCAACAAAAATGGATAGGAATTTATGAGATCAAAACTACAGAACTTAATTCTAAGACAGACTTGAACATAATAGCACAAAAATTAGATAAAGTCGATCTTATTGCCCAAAAATTAGATCAATTCCTAAATCTAGGTCAACAATCTCCTGCACAATACACACCAGCTTCTAATTATCAGGAGATTTGCTCTATTTGTGTTAGTCCAACACATCATGTAAGCGAATGTCCCAAGGCTGCACAATTACCACCTCTTATCCAAGAACAAGTCCAAGCTGCTCAAGGTTACTCCAAACCACTTAATGACCCATATTCAAATTCATATAACCCTGGTTGGAGAAACCATCCTAATTTCTCTTAGAAACCACAACAGACTCAGGCTCAGACCCAAATCCCACCAGTCCAAAATTATCAAAATAGGCTCTAGTACCAGAACTATACCTATAATAAGGGACAACCTAGTCAGTCTTCTCAACCACTGCATTATAATCAGCCCTCATACCCACCTCCTCATCAACAGACCAATCTAGCTGACGATAAATTCAATCAACTTCAACAATTGATTCTAAGCCAACAATAATCAATTCTGACCCAACAACAATCAATTGATAGGCTAGAAGCTCAAATAGGATAATTAGTTGAGTCTAGCATGAGGAGAGAACCAGGTCAATTATTAAGCCAACCAATTGCAAATCCTAAAAATAATCCATCCAATGTCTATCAACCATCTAGATTTACTCATCCATCTAGCATTCCACCTAAGAATCCCTAATTAGAAAATGCTAAAGCAATATCTAAACTTAGAAGTGGTAGGATTCTTAAGGATCCATACGAAGATCAGGTGATAGGGGCTAATACTGATGAAAAATTTGAAGAAGAGGTTAGTACTGAAACTAATCATATAGAAGAACCCGAGCTTAGAATTGTTACCGATAAAATAGATAAAGGAAAGAAGAAAATAGATGATTTACCTGAGACCTATAAACCCAAAGCCCCATTTTCTTCAATCTTAGAAGCAGGCTCTTCTCGTAAAAAGCAAGAAGCACACAACAAGAAGCTAATGGAACTATTTAAACAAGTTCATATTAATTTACCCCTTCTCGATGCAATTCAGCATGTTCCAGCCTATGCTAAATTTCTTAAAGAACTTTGCACCCAAAAGCGTGAGCCACGAACCACCAAAAGAGTTATGCTATTTGAGGATGTAAGTGCGGTCCTGTTAAATCCAATACCTCAAAAGATCAAAGATCTTGATGCATCCTTAATTTCATGTGTTATAGGAGGCATAACCTTTAACCGAGCATTACTAGACTTAGGAGCTAGTGTGAACCTACTTCCAACCTCGGTTTACGAAAAATTTGGGATTGGAGAATTAAAACCCACATCAGTTATTTTACAATTAGCTGATAGATCTATAAAAACACCGTGTGGTTTGATTGAGGATGTTCTAGTTAGAGTAGACAAATGTTATTTTTCAGTAGACTTTCTCATACTTGATATGAAACCATCCCAAGAGCTGAACCAAAATCCCATAATTTTAAGATATCCATTCTTAGCAACTACCAATGCCAATATCAACTGTAAGACAGGAGCTATGGATATTTCTTTTAGAAATCAAAAAGTAAGAATTAATATTTTTAATACCCCAAAGTACACTCAAGAGGAGGAAGACTGCTTTGTAATCAATCAGGTAGATGAAATAGTTGAATCTAATTCCTCCTTAGATTTACTGCAAGATGATGAACCCACTGAAGAAACTCAAACCTAGGAAGTAAATGCCTTGCTTAATTCACCTCAACCATCACATTCATTACCTTGGTCAGTGAAAGTTGAGCCCTTACCCAAGTGAAAAATTGAACCATTACATCCTTCAATTCAGGCCCCACCACAACTTGAACTAAAACCTTTACCTGAATCACTTAAGTATGTATTTTTAGGATCAAAGAAAACCCTACCGGTAATAATTGCTTTCAACTTAACTACTGAATAGGAAAACCAATTGGTAAATATTCTGAAAACTTACAAGAAGGCCATAGGTTGGACCGTCGCTGATTTAAAAGAAATTAGTCCATCAATATGCATGCACCATATTTATATAGAAGATAATGCCAAACCAACTCGAGAGATGCAAAGACGGCTTAACCCTAACATGCAAGAAGTAGTCAAGAAAGAGGTAATTAAATGGTTAGATGCTGGAATTATTTATCCTATCTCTGACAGCCACTGGGTGAGTCCCACACAAGTTGTTCCAAAGAAATCTGGACTCACTGTTGTCTGCATTGAACATGAAAACTTAGTACCAACACAACTTTCCACTGGGTGGCATGTCTGTATAGATTATAGAAAACTTAATACAACCACCTGAAAAGATCATTTTTTCTTACCCTTTATCGATCAAATCCTAGAAAGACTAGTAGGCCAACAATACTTTTGCTTTTTAGATGGATACTCAGGATGCAATTAGGTAGCAATCTATCTTAAAGATCAAAAAAAGACCACCTTTACATGTCCCTATGGAACCTTTGCTTTCCGTAGAATGCCATTCGGATTATGTAATGCACCTGCGACTTTTCAAAGGTGCATGATGTCAATATTTTCAGACATGATAGGAGATTTCTTAGAAATATTCATGGATGACTTTTCAATCTTTGGAGAATCTTTTGAGAGTTGCCTCAACAATTTGAAGAAAATATTAAAATGATGTATTGAGGCTAATCTAGTGTTAAGCTGGGAAAAGAGCCACTTCATGGTTCAAGAGGGGATCGTTTTAGGACATATAGTATCTAAGAAAGGGATTGAGGTAGATAAAGCTAAAGTTGAACTAATTTCTAAACTTCCTCCTCCCACTTCTGTCAAAATAAATTCGATCTTTTCTTGGCCATGTAGGATTCTATCGTCGCTTCATCAAAGACTTCTCTAAAATTTCTCTCATCCTTTGTGTAATCTGCTCGCTAAGGATGTTTCTTTTAACTTTGATGAAAATTATCTTAAAGCTTATGAAATCTTAAGAGAAGCTGTGACCAAAGCTCCAATCATACAACCTCCTAACTGGTCACTACCTTTTGAAATTATGTGCGATGCCTCAGACTTTGCCATAGGAGCTGTCCTGGGCCAAAGGGTAAACAAATGTTCCTGTAGTGATCTATTATGCTAGTAGAACTCTGAATGAAGCACAAATGAATTATACCACCACTGAAAAAGAGTTGCTAGCCATTGTGTTTGCCCTAGAAAAGTTTAGATCATATCTATTAGGATCAAAAATCATAATTTACTTGGATCATTCAGCCTTGAGGTACCTACTCTCAAAGAAAGATGCTAAACCATGATTAATTAGATGGATCTTACTGCTACAAGAATTTGATATTGAAATTCGAGATAAGAAGGGATCTAAAAATATTGTAGCAGACCATCTATCTAGGATCCTAGTTAAAGAGATTGAACCTATATCAATCAGAGAATCTTTTCCAGATGAACAATTGTTAACAGTTTCACATACAAAGGCCCCTTGATTTGCAGATATTGTCAATTACTTAGTTGTAGGATAAATTCCTGATGGCTGGTCTAAGAATGAGAAGGATCGATTCTTTGCTCAAATCAAATATTACTTTTAGGAAGATCCTAAGCTTTTTTAGAATTTGTGCTGATCAAATCATTTGTAGATGTGTTCCTGAATATGAACAATTGAGTATCTTACAATTTTATCATACCCTTGCTTGCGGAGGATATTTTTTTGAACAAAAAATTATGGCAAAAGTATTGCAGAGTGGTTTTTATTGGCCAACATTATTTAAGGATGCCCATACTTTTAGTCAGGAGTGTCTTAAGTGTCAAGCCTTAGGGAATATTTCAAAGAAAGACATGATGCCTTTAAACCCCATCTTAGTAGTAGAAATTTTTGATGTATGGGGAATTGATTTTATGGGACCTTTTCCACCTTCCAATGGATTTGAATATATTTTGGTAGCTGTCGATTATGTTTCTAAATGGATTGAAGCAATAGCAACACGAACCAATGATCATAAAGTAGTCTTAAAATTTATTCAAGAAGAATATCTTTTCTAGGTTCGGATTTTCCACGTGCTATCATTAGTGATGGAGGTACCCATTTTACAAATCACCAATTTCAAACTTTATTACGAAAATATGGGGATGACACATAAGATAGCTACACCATACCATCCACAAACAAGTGGCCAGGTAGAAGTATCTAATAGGAAAAATTAAGAATATCTTACAAAAGACTATTAGGCCTGATCGAAAAGATTGGTCAGATCGATTAGATGATGCATTATGGGCCTATAGGACAGCTTATAAAACCCCTATTGGAATGTCTCCCTATAGATTAATCTATGGAAAAAGCATGTCACCTTCCGGTAGAACTTGAACATAAAGCATATTGGGCAATAAAATAATTAAATTTTAATTTAAACCAAGCTGGTTCCAATCGGATGTTACAATTGAGTGAATTAGAAGAATTAAGGCAAGAAGCTTATGAAAATTCAAAAATCTATAAGGAGAAAATGAAAGCCTTCCATGATAAGCATAATTCAAGGAAAATCTTTGAACCAAATCAACAAGTCTGGTTATTTAACTCAAAGCTTTGATTATTTCCTAGAAAATTAAAATCTAGATGGGATGGACCTCACATAGTTAATCATGTATTTCCATATGGTGCAATCAAACTCTATGATCCTAGGACTAAAAATTTCTTTAAGGTAAATGGCCAAAGGCTTAAACCATATATCGAAGGGATATCATTAAAGCGAAATATTGACCAAGTATAATTAACAGAACCATAATGAATTAAACTGCATTTTGTCTGACTGAAGACAATAAACTTAGCACTTGTTGGAAGGCAACCCAATACTTTTTGAATCTAATTTATTCTTTTTAGTTTCTTTTCTTTTTAGACTAAGTTGGAGAAGGACCAAAAAGCTGGAGAAAGATCATAAGCTTCAAGACCCATGCTAAATAAATAAACATAATTTACATCCTTTTATTTATTTTTCCTCTCCATTGAGGACAATGTCAATTCAGTTGGAGGGTAAAAAAATAAAAAAAATAATAAAAAAATAAAAATATATATATATAAAAATATAAAAAAATAAAAAATAAAAAAATTAATTAAAAAAATAAATAATAAAAAAAATATATATAATAATAATCAAATTTTAAAACTATTTTGAAAATTTTTGGATAAATCATATTTTAGGAAAGAGAATCTTAAGCAAAATAAACTAGGAAAAGTAATAAAGTTAGAAAGTATTAACTAATAATGGTAGCGAGTTAAGAAGTAGATTACTTGGTCAGATTACTAGTAGCCTACTTAGGTCATTTAAAGGCTAACAACACTTCTAATTGCACATGCACACTAATGAAGCATAGTAGGTGTTGATTATAAGGCTAAATTGAGGATTCAATTATCACTAAAAATTGATGGTTTATATATATACCTCATTTAAAGAAACTTGAATTTAAGGAAAGAGTTACCTGCTTAAATAAAAAAGTGCAAAACATAGAGTATATGTGGATTGCCCTAAACTAGAACTCTGCACATAAGTCAAGTGTAGAAGTTCACATCAAACGATGAAGGGAAGGCTAGGATGCTCAGCATAATTTTCAAAAAAAAGAAAAAAAAATAGTGTGAAAGCTACCTTAATTCATGCACTTAACTTAGGAGTATATAGAAAACTAACCAAAATAGGTGATAAAAGAAGATTCATTTGTCCTTTGAATCAATACCCAAATGCTAAGTTAGTATTCACGAAACCAGGTGCTGAAAATCTTTAGATGAACTCTAAGAAAGTTTCTGATTAATTTGCCATAAAATTTACTTTTGAAACTTAATACTTAGTTAGTGATACTGTCTAAATTTTTGATCTTAAATCCTAGATCTATTCTTGTGAAGGAGGATCTCAATGAAATATGATAATTGATCTAAATTAAATTCTTTCTTTACTCAAGGATGAGCAAAGCTTAAGTTGGAGGGTGTGATAAGCATCATAAATTGACCAATAACAGTATTAATTTATTAATTAATTTATATTAATTTTTAAAAATTAATAATCAATTTATATATAATTTTTAAGAAATTAATATTTTATTAATTAAAAATTAATTAAAAAATAATAAAAATTTAAAAATAAAATTTTATAATTAATAGAAAGAGCTTATTTTTTTGATCATAATAAAATAAATTTTATATAAAATAGAGCTCAAATGAAAAAGATATAAATTTTTAAAGAAATAAAATAAATAAAAAATTAAATGAAAATAACATACGGCTCAGCCGACTCAAGCCGCTGCGTCAGATCAATCGGTGCGTCCAAATGCATCGAGCTAAGCTGACAAGCCAGTGTGCCAAGCTAGCCATGCAAGCCGACTCAGCCGTGGGAGCCATCAGTCGGTCCACGATCCAAGCGTGGATCGCCAGCTCAGTAGAAACCGACGAATCAAGACACGACACGTGATAGACCTAGACCCTTAAAGGATCCATAAAAATCTATCACAGATCATAGGATATTTTGATCTTTTCACTCGATGATAGGAGCGTTGATTGGCTATGGTGTGTGGTATGGTTGGTCCATGCGGTCCATGGGAACAGTAATTGCGCGATCGGACGGCTGTGGTAGCTTGTGGTCAAGATTAAATGGCTGTGGTTATTTTCGAATTTGATTCAGCTTCAGACTTCATGCGGATTGCCATCCAATGATAGCGCACGATTTAGGAAATGATCCAACAGTCCAGAGCACTCCCGACAGTGATCAGGACTCTCAACGTGCGATCAGCAGCTAAATTTTCTCCATCAATGTGTGATCAACGGCCAGAATTTAATTTGATCTGATCTGAGTCGATATGCATCCAATTTTAATGATTTTTGATCCATTAGATTCCTATTGAATGGCTAGATTTTACCAAACTTACCAGATTCGTATCAGAGCTATTTTAATTCAAATTTTATTCACATTTCTTTATATTTTGATGATTAAAAAGGCTATTAGTCCCACATTGCCTCCAGAAAAAATATCCAGCCCTTCTAGCTCTACAAAAAGGACCCTAGACCTCTAAAAATTAGTAGATCTAGTAAGAGGAAAGTCAAGGTACAGGGTGGAAGTCCAGCTTATAGTTAAAGATTGCTTCAAAGCTACCGTGCTGAGAAGAAGAGCCAGTCTTCTACGCCATCTCTATGCCTACGCTGATCTATGATCTCCTTCTAGTTTTCTTTTCTTTTTCTTTTTCTTTAATTTCTTGTATTTAAATTCTGCATTTAAGTTTTATTTCTTTTCTTTAATTTCTTGTATTTAAATTTTGCATCTGAGTTTTAATTTTAATAAAAAAAGCTTTATTGCTCTTTTCAATTCTAGTTCTTTAAATTAATTATTCTTTATTGTTCTTTAATTTTATTGCATGTAGCCGTTAAGATCTAAATAGTGGATCTTAGTATCAAATTTATTTTTGCATAATTTAAATTTTGCTATTTTCCAACTTTAATTTTCAGAAATCCTTCCTTTTTTTAAAAAAAAATAATAAAATAGAAAAATTAAAGATTTTAGAATTAAATCATTGCCTCTCTGTGGATTCGACCCAACTCACTACTCTCTTCATAATTTTTAATTAATTTAAAAAAATAAAAAGTCAGATTTAAATTGATAAACATGGTGTCTTAACGACAACATCGCATTCCTATCAACCATCCAAAAAAATAATCTAGAAGAAAAAATTAATATAAAAATATAATTTTTAAAAAAATATTATTAGTAACGACAAACTTATCATCATTAATAATTTTAAAAAAATATTTTTTTAAAAATATAATTATTAGCAATGGAGAACTTGTTATCGATGGCATTTTACCATCGCTAATAATATTTTTTGTATTAGCGACGAAAAAATATTATTGGGGATGGGAAGTGTCATCATAAATAATCTTTCTATTCTCATTTTCCCCCATCTCACTGTGCGTCCTCATTTTTTCTCACCCCACCGCCCACCATCCTCTTTTTTCTTCCCACCCCACCACCCACTACCTCCTCATTTTCTCACCACCTTCCTTCATGTTTATCCCCCACCGCCATCGCCCTCTCCCCCACCTTTTGGTCCCTTTGCCATCCCGTCTCTCCCCCGATCAGTAGCCTCCCCCTAGCCGCCTCCCCTCGACTGCACCCAGCCTACCTTCTTGAGCCTCCTGCTGCCTCCTACCTTCCCAAGCCCTCGACCGGCTCTCCCTGGCTACATCCGGTCCACCTCCTTGAGCCCCTGGCCACAAGCTCCTCCTGCCTCCCAAAAACCCTGGCTTGCCACCCCCTCTCCTCCGCCCTTCGGTCCCCCTGCCACCCCCTCTCTTCCTTGACTGCCTCCCTCCAGCTGCACCTGACCCACCTCCCTGAGCCCCTGGTCACCTCCCACCTCCTCGAGCCCTTGGGTGCAAGCTTTCGACCTCCTGCCTCCCTGAAACCCCAACCCACCACCCCCTCTCCGCATCCTTCGATCCCTCCACCATCCCCTCTCTCCTCCGGTTGCCTTCCATCGACTATACCCGACCCACCTCCTCGAACCCTAACCATCTTCTACCTCCCCAAGCCCTTGGCTACAAGCTCCTGATCTCCTCTCATCTTTCCAAAATCCCAACTTGCCACCCTCCTCTCCCTCATCCTTTGGTCCTCCTGCCATCCCCTCTTCCCCCCTCGGCTATCGCCCCCAAGTTGCACCCGGTCCACCTTCCCGAGCCCCCGGTTGCCTCTTACCTTCCCGACCCGCCTCCCATGTCCTCGAGCTTCTATCCATGGCTACATCTCCGAGCCTCAGTCCCTGCTAGTCTATGCCTCCTCATGCCTCAATTCTTGTGCGTCAGCCCGTGCCTCAGTCCTATATGGTAGCCTTCTTCTGTTATGAGTATTAGCTATAGCTAATACTATCACTAAAAAATAATTTTTATTTAAATTATGTTAATTAAGCATAATTAGATATTAAAAAATTAATTAATTTAGTATTAGTTTGTATGGAACTTGGGTCTTGGCATGCAGAGTGCTCGAATCGAGGAAAGGTTCGGCCAGCATTGCAAACATAGGTCAAGACATGCCCTGCGTGCTTCGGTCTCAACATACAGAGCGCTCGATCCAAGAGAAGGTTTGGGTAGTATTTCAAACAAAGGGTTGAGACTTGGCCTACGCACTCTAGTCTTAGCATGTAGAGCATGCGCTCTAGTCTTGGCATGCAAAGTATTCGAACCGAGGGAAGGTTCGGGCAGTATTACAAACATGGGGCCGAGACGTGCCCTACGCACTCCGATCTTGGCATGCAAGCACTCAAACTAAGGAAAGGTTCGGACAGCATTACAAACATAGGATCGAGACGTGCCCTGCATGCTTCAATCTTAGCATGCAGAGCGCTCGAATCGAGGAAAGATTCAAGTAGTATTGCAAATACAAAGCTAGGGCATGCCTTACATGCTTGGGCCTTGGGTCCTAGTTGGCATGCAAGGCATCCAGCCCTCGTGCACCCTGCATGCTCAGGCTAATGATGTTAATTTTTAAAAAATTAGTTTTAAATTAATAATATTTAAATTAATTAGTTTTAAATTTTAGGATTGGACTCCAGGATGAGATTTGCCTGGATGCTATTTTGGTGTGTTCATCCGACCTACTCATCTGGCATGCTCTAGGTCCGTATGCATGGGATGCGCATCCTGACCATCCCCATTTGCAATGATGTCCCTTACTTCTGTGATTACCCTTTTGGGAATGCTGTACTCTTAGTTTAAAGATGGGATCATTGTCCTTATAAGAAATATATCAATAGAAAAATATTTGATAGAAATATAATAGTTGTCCATTTATATAGGAGTAGATTTATGCCAAACTACAAGTATTGATGTATAGGGATCAAGACGTGGGAGACAATTGCAAGGACTTCGGAGGCTCTACTTGTTTGAGACCTTGCTGATGTGCAAGAGCTTAATGGTGATAGGTTTGAGCAGATGATTAACACATTTGGTATTTGATCTGATTATTGATGGATGTCCATATAATAATCTTTTAGATTGTAACCATTATAGTCATGATGGATTATAGGGTTGCTATGGTTATAGTCATGCTTACCCTCTTAGGGTTACTACCTCCTAGAGGCTAAGCAAGGCTATAACTATAGCAACCCCTATAGTCCATTATGGCTATGGTGATTGCTACTTGAAAGATTATTACATAGGCTTCCACTGATAACTAGATCAAATCTATCAAATATGCTAACCATATGCTCGAGCCTATAACCATTAAGCTCTTGCATATCAGCAAATATATTGGACAAGTAGAGCTTCCCGTCCGTGCATATTGTCTCTCACGTCTCCCTATGTAGGTTCCAATGCTTATAGTTTGACATAAATCTGCTCCTATATGAATGAGCAACTATTGTATCACTATCAAGAATTTCTCGATTGATACATCTCTAATAAGGACAATGAGCCTATCCTTGAACTAAGAGTGCGATATTTCCAAAAACATAATCACAGAAGTTGTTGGTACAGAAAATAGATGGCCGTTAGAGTGCACTGGAGATGGAAGTGGGGATCTTGCTGATAAGACCTACAAGACAAAGTCCGGGCCAAAAGTGGATGGCTCCAACATGGGCCCTCTAACGATCAAGTTAGTTTTCTGACTAACAAGAATGGAGTACATAGAAGATTAGAGTGGAGAAGAGAGCTTAGAGAGGAAGACATATCTAGAGGATCCTATTTATAGATGAAGCCTATAACAGATTGACAGTGACAGCCGCAATAGAATGTCAGAAGACCATTTAGGCTACTCAAAGTTTGTTATGGAGAGTGGACTATCATTTGTTGCAACTTGCTGGTAGTTGGATATTATTTGCTAGAGTTCAAATGAAAGGTCGGAGGCTTCTGAGCTTGGTCACAAGCCATTCATGCTGAGATTAAGTTGTTGGAGTTTAAGATCTAGCCGACTGAGCTTGAAAGTTGGCCTTTACATTGAGGGTGGCGAGTTTATGGGTTAGGCTTCAAGTTTGAACCTCAGCAAAGCTACCTTGATAGCTTTTAGAAGCTCGGCCACCTTCAAGGTCGGTTAAGAGTGGGCATATAAGAGGGCTGGAGGTCAAAAGGAGATGATAGGTTCTTTAACAAAGATCATACCAAGCTATCTTGAAGAAGTTCAGTCAATACCCAAGGTTGGCCTGAAGTTAGGATGGAGGGGTATTGAGGTTCAACGCTTGTGGAATGGTTGCTGCTTATCTCAAGTTAAAGATTGGACTCATATTGTTGATAAGATCCTTTTGTCGACTCAAGTTTATCTAGCTGAGGTCCTCAGTATAGCCTTGGTAAGATCTGCTATCCATAGGATGAAGTAAAGGAGCTCGACCGACACACAAGATTGATCATTGGTAGATGTTGTCATCATTTTCGAAACAAGCTGCCTTTGGTTAAAGTTCTGATCTTAGTTGCACTTTGGAAGTCTGATCTTTCGAAATTTTCTTGGATCAGGAGATCGACTTGAGTAAAGCTTGGACCTGATCACTGCAACCCTAGATGGCATTATGCCGAGGTTAGACTTCTGGTTGGACTTCGGCAGGAGCCATTTTACCTCCAACACTTGTCTTTCTACTTCCAAATCTGAAGTTCGAATGACAGCACTTGCGATCGCTGAAGTCTCCTTTGGTTTTCCGCTTTTGGAAGACGAAAAATTTTGGACCGTTTGAACCGATGCGGGAGCCCTTTATTGTTGAATGACTTGGAGAGATTTTGAATTTCCAAATTCATCTGGTGTAGAGCTCGATAGCATGACACAATGATGGTTTCCTTTGACAACTACCACAGCCATAATGAGGCTGACACGTGGAAGAAGGGTATTCGGCCTCATTGATCTGCAATCATAACTGACTCTGGACTCTTCCAACTATTTAAGCACCCATTCCCTTCTTCTTCCTTACTTTGGCCTGCTCCTCCTCTTGTTTCTTCGCTGTTCTTCATCTTCTTTGGCCCTGATCATCCTATTCCATGCACTTTTTGATCTCTATCGCCTTACTCCCACCCTTCTTTTGTCATTTTGGCTGCATTGTTGAGTTCTCTGTCTGATTTAGGTTAGTATCCCAACCTTCTTTTTACATTTTTCTTATCTTTCCTCTACTTTTTAGGATTTCCAAGGGTTTATCTGTTCCTTTTTCGGCTTTCTTATTCTTCGTCGATTTTTTCTTATTTTTCAATAGATTTTTTCCAACTCTTTTTGATCCAAAATGGCTTTTCCAGATTCTAAGTACTCTTGGTCTTCTCCTTCTAAGAGTTTGTCTAGTCTGAGCTCCTCTAACCCCGGTCTTAGGGATGAAACCAAACTTAGAGAAGTAGTTTGGCCGACCTTCAATCCTGAGACCATTGCCTATAGCCTTTCTACCGAAGACCTTTCCATAGTCTGAGTTCAGTATGGGGTTCCCTTTGAGTACAAACTAGAACTTTCCAGACCGGACGACTGAGCTTGTGCTCCTCCTCTAGGTCGGTTCAGTTTGTACACAGAGGCTCTTCGGGCAGGGCTATAAGACTTTCCATCCCTCTCTTTACTATCGAACTTTTTCATTTTCTAAACATATCTCTTTCTTTAGTTGTGCCGAACTCCTTCCACTTCATAATAGGGTTTCTTGCATTTTGCCTTCTAGCCGAGGTTTGTCCCTTAATTTCTTTATTCCAAATTTTCTTTATGTTTAAGCATCACCTTTCTACCAAGGACTGGCGGTATATCTTATCCTAGTTTGTTAAGAAGGGATTATTTAAAGATGCCCCTTCCTCTATCCATAATTGGAAGAAAAAGTTTTTCTTTGTATCCTATCCTTCACTCGTACTAAAACTTCCTTCATGGGGTTAACTTAGAGATTCCGTTCATAGGGCTCTAGGGCTTGAACGGGAAGACCTCGATTCTGTTAACATCTTTAAAAATTATAAAGCCCCTCTGTTAACCATTCTAGTAGATGATAAAATCCTATACAACCTTAGCTTGAGTCCTGTCAACCCTGCAGGTACTAACATATATTTTTTTTTATTTTTATTTCTTTTTTTAACTTTGGCCTATCCATCTTTCATAGAAATGACTCTAGATGAGTTGAAGCAGCTGACAAAAGAACTCCAGGCCTAGAAAAGGAAGGGCAATGCTCTTAGGCAGGCCTCCAAGCGAGCAAAGATTAGAGAATCAAGCTCGGCCATCCTAGCACAAGTGACCTCTGCTCCAAAGGTCAAAACATGCCCATCAACCTCGAGCCCTCCCACTGAGGTCGTTGCTCCAGCACCTCTTGCAGAAAAGAAGGAGGTGGAGAAGAGAAAAAAAAATCAATCACCAAGAGAGTTTGAAAGAACTCTGGTGAATCTAGCAGTAACAATGTCGATCTTGACTGAGCCTCTCTCGATGATTAGGGGGTCGTTAACCCCTCATAGAAAGCTGTATCATTCTAGATATAATTGAGAAGATCCTTCAGATGGATGACCAGGAGAGAAAGAAAGACTCCTTTGTGGCCTTCCTTGAGATAGTCGTTTCTTTTCATACTTAGTTGAACATATGTGTGCACTTTCCAATAGTAACATTTATTTTGCTGCTTGCAGTTGGGGCACCATATTTTTGCAAATATAGAGGTAGTCAGCCTTCATAGGACCGAGGCTTCGAAGGCCGTGAAGGCGGCCAAATAGTATAAGACCAAAGTTGAACGTCCGAAGGAGATGCATTTTGCCAAGGTTGGGTGCCTCCAAGAAGCAGTAAAAAGAGAAGAACAGGTGTCGGCAGAGGTGAAGGTTGCATTGGCTTTGGAAGTGGAAAGAAGGAAGAACGCTGAAGCCAAAGTCGTTGAAGGGGAGAGGTGAGTGGCTGAAGCCATGAAGCAGGCTATTCTGGATTTGAAATCTTCAAAGGAGCTAGAAGGCATTAAGATAGAGTTTGCTCGAGAGGCTTTCAGCAAAGATTTTGACTTCTTCCAGTAGAAAGTTATTGAGAAGTTCTCTAGACTAGAGTTTTACTTTATGTTGGAGGATTTTTCTAATGATGAGGTGGAGCCTTCTATAGTCGGAGCCGACCTCCCCCTGCTAAGCCTGCTGCTTACACTTTCGAGCCTGCCAAGGAGCCAGCATCTATTGAGGCCGCACCATGTTCTTCTACTGCCCCTCCCCCTGAGGTCGAAGACCTCTACTAGTCATATTTTTTTTTCTTTCATATTCTATGTAATTAAACTTTTCAATCAATGAAATTAAATTTTCTTCTCTTTTCATACCTTCATGTGTTGTAATGTGCTAACAACTTAGAATTCGGCTTGCAAGTATTGCCATTGACCACGTCAAAGCACGCCAGTAAGAAGTTCTAGACCTTAACTACCAAAATCTATTCTCTTGAGATTGAAATTTGAGAGGTGAAAGAGAAAATTAGTCAGTTGGAGAGGAGCTCAGCCTGGACTCAAAATTAGAAAGAATATGGTTGGGACTGGTCAAAGAAGTTCCCTAATCTTCAAAACCAGTTGCACACAGCCAAGGATGCATACAATACCTATAGGCTAGGTTGGTGCGACCAAATCACCGAACTCAAAAGAAAACTTAAAGTAGCCAATGATGAAGTAGCTCGGCTCCAAAAGCAATTGGCGGACAATGTTCGAGCTAGCCCGAGTGAAGATTTAGGTGAAGTTGCCTTTCTGCAGAACAGCTTCGCAAACCTCACCGAGGTATATGATAAGAACAGATCTGAGCTCCTTCAACTAAAGATCCAAATGACATATCAGGAGATTGCGGTGAAGGATGCTAAAGCTGAATCCACTATTTTAAGGAAAAGACTAAGAGAGACTGAAGAAGACTCTGGAAGAGCTCAGAAGCTGCTCGGTAAGAGCTTAGTGGCAAGGTGGGAACTTGAAGAAAAAATGAACAACTTAAAGCACTCTCTTATAATGGCCGGGGTCGGCAGTTCGGAGTCTAAGTAGGACTTCAGTTTTCCTTTTCTTTTTCTTTTTTTTGTAGTTGGTCTTAAGGACTTATGTAATAAACTTTAGTTTAATGAAATCATATTTCTTTCAATTATTTTTTTGTTTTGTCTTGACTTGATACTTGTGGGACTCTTAGTTTTTGTGTCATGCCCGACGTTGATATCATTTTGAGACAATAATTTCGATATGATGTCTTGTACATCTATCCCTCTTGTTTATGAATAAGGATCTTCCAAATTTATTTAGAAATAAGTACATCCTCCTATTTAAAAATTGAGAGTCTTCATGCCCTTCACAAGAATCTTTACTCATGTTAGGATGAGGTCCTCCTTCTGTTCCTAATATGGGTAACCTCCTATTTAAAAATTGGAGGCCTTCATATTTCTCGTAGGAGTCTTCACCAAAATAGCTTTTATCTTTATTAGGACAAGGTTCTCCTTCTATTCCTAATGAGATTATTAGGACACAAAAGGACCGTTGAGAGAATTTCTCCCCATGGGCCATTGGAAGGGCCTCTCCCTAGGGGCACAAAAAGGGCCATTGCAGGGGCCTTTCCCCTGGGGAACAAATAGCTTTTTCTCTCATTAGGATGAGATTCTCATTCTGTTGCTAACGAGATTACTGGAACATAAAAGGACCATTGAGAGGACCTCTCCCCATGGGTCGTTAGAAGGGCCTCTCCCTAGGGTACAAAAAGGGCCATTGCAAGGGCTTCTCTCCTGAAGCACAAATAGCTTTTACCCTCGTTAGGATGAGGTTCTTCTTCTTTTTCTAACGAGGTTGTTAGGACATAAAAAGGCCATTGAGAGGACCTCTTCCCGTGGACCGTTGGAAGGGCCTCTCCCTAGGGGCACAAAAAAGGCCATTGTAGGAGCCTCTCCTTTGGGGCTAAATAGCTTTTATCCTTATTAGGATGAGATTTTTCTTCTATTCCTAACGAGATTACTGGGATATAAAAGGACCATTGAGAGGGCCTCTTCCATGGGTCGTTGGAAAGGCTTCTCTTTAGGGGCACAAAAGGATCGTTGCAGGAGCCTCTCCCCTAGGGCACAAATAGCTTCACCCTAATTAAGATGAGGTTAACCTCCTATTTAAGAATTGAAGGCCTTTTACTCCATTTGAGATAAAGCTCAGCTTATTCATTTCCTATAATAACTCAATTTTCATAAAAGATAGGAGTGTTAAAATAGAAATTTTTTTATCAAAGTATGATTATTGATAGTACTATTGTGACATCACCATGGCATCACCTAGCTTTGATATAAATTATTGTTTCATGGTACCGCTTTGACACCATGTTGCAAAAAATCTAGGATCTTTAGCACGGACTTGGAGAGACCTTCGACGTTCTCTAAGATAGCATACCATAGATCCACCACCTAGATCTATGCTGGGATGCTTCCCTTCTTGGGCTTGAGGGAGGCGTCCCCTCTCTCTAGAACTTCTTCAAGAACCTAGGGTAACAATACTAGAGAGAAGAGAGATTGAGGAAGAAAAGATCTGTATTGACCGCTCCAATGAAAACCCTAATACAACCTATGTAATTATACATAGCCATTAGGCCCGACCAAAACCTTTCTGGCTAATCCAATACATGAAAGTATTTACCGAGCCCATGTTCACCCATGTCTCCCATGCTCTTATCACCTGGATCTAAACTCGACCCATATATGAATTAGCCCCCTTAATATCTCTTAAACCAGGCCTTAAGATGAAGGAACCGAATATAGGATTTTAGAACTAGATCTTGAAATTTTTTCAAGATTAGGCAGTGAAAGATTAAAATCAATCAAAATTAATCTAAAATATTCTAGATCTAAGATCTTATTATATGATTATTGCATGATATTTAAATCAAAAATTAAAAATTAAACAAGAAAGAAAAGGTTGATCATATTAATCTAGATCTATACCACATCTAATGTAGTTATAAAATAATAGATCGGATCTATTACCTGAGCAAGTTAGATATTCTAACTTGTTGATCCGAGCTTGAGGATGAAGTCATGAGCCACACATGCGTACGGCCTCTAGGAGTCATCCATATGAGCCCACGAATACGATTAGAGATCCTGATGCAGGAAATCAGCATAGTATGCTAGTAATATGCTGATCTCTCTTCGACAGTCGATCCGATGCTTTTTTCTTTAAAACTTAGACACTCCAAAATACTAGAAGAAAAGAAGAAGATTTGTGATGCCAAGACACCTCTCAAAAGCTCACAAAAAGGAAGGTAGAGATCTGAAAGAAAAACCCTAGAAGAAGACCCTCTTCTTCTTCTTTGTTCTTTTTCTAGACACCCTGATTTATGTTTTTAATATCTCCATGATCCAGATTAATTTTTTTCTAATTTTTCTACACCAAAGATACCTCTCAAATGTCTGAAATCCATAAAAATTTTAGTAAAAAATAAAGAGATATGCAGAGTCCAAGATTGATAAAAAATCTAGATAGGAAAGTCACCAAATGGCAGGTTATTGGGGCGCCCAACTCTTGGCCGCCCCCACCTTACTTTTCTATCATGGACCAGCAAGGGAGGGTGCAACAAATGCCAAAGAATGTCATGAGAGAGAGAGAGAGAGAGAGAAAATAGGGAGGTGGCGGCATGAAAGGAAGGAATTCTTTTGGTTGACTAGGATTATATCTCATATAATCCTAAAGCAAAACCAATCTCCCCTTTTAACTTGGTCATCAAATAAATTTCCATATGAGATAAAAAAAGAGAGAAGGAAGGTGTGAGATTGCTTGGGGCATGGAGATTTTTCATGTAAAAACATAAAGAGAAAGTAGTGGGGCATGAGGATTAGGTGGTGCAAGGAATTGGGAGTCCTAGTCACACTAGGACTCCTATTTTGACCTGGTCAAACAAGATCTTTTAATCAAATAAAAATAAGAGTAAACCAATCCAATTAAATAAGACCCTAACCCATTTAAGGAATTAATTAAATTAGATTTAATTTTAATTTAATTTTCTAATTAAATTAAAAAATTAGGTTGATCCGAGTCCTAGTTAGACTAGGACTAGTTCTTCCTTGCACTTAGCTTATCCAATAAACCAATTGGATTTGATCCAATCAAGCCCAAACCAAATCTAATTAAATCATATTAATTAAACTTAATCTTATCCTACTGGCTTAATCAAATTAATCTAATTAGCAATCAAATTACTAATCGATCCTTCTATAATACTTGCACTAGGTCAAACATCAATCATATTGATCGTTTAACCATAAAATGATTCTAAATCGCTGATCAACCATCCGATCAGAATGTAAACTCTAATGTGTATGACCTCATAGGTCCGAACCTAAGTCGGTAGCAAAGGAACAAATTTTTGTACCAATCAAAATGACCATCTAGCAATGATACCCGATGGTCGGATAGGTCGAAGGTGTAGAACACCATCCTTAGAACCCATGTGGATATAGTTTCTATATAATTCATCCCCTTGATCATAATGCTTATAAGACACCTCAGATTTCAACTATCAACTTTGATCAGATCGTCCACATTGTATTTCAAAACATCAATCCATCTGATGGATTACCTTGGCCAAGATTTTGCTATATTAAAATACAATGATACATTCTTCTCCAACTCTTGGAGTGATCAATTCCATCTTGATCACACTCCGACTTTGCAAGTACTTGACTGTGTCTAAAAGCCTTCCATTACTAAATTAGAAATTCAGTTAGTTTGGTACCAAAGCACAGTAAATTGCTTGCAAGTCACTGAGGTGATCTCAGGTTTACGAGATACTTATACCTATATCCCATCAGAGATATTCTCGATAGTAGAATACTCTGAAGTTGGTCATGTTCAATGATGATGTACCCATATATCTCACCTGTATGCCATACCAGTGTCTCCATACTCCTTAGTTAAGAGGATAATCAACCTATATGGCATATAGCGACCTATGCTCGATACACGCTGTTGTCCTAATTAACAGCCTATCAGTTGGTCGTGAACAAATTTAAGGACTAATCGATAAATTCTCTCTTTATTGAAACTAAATAGTCATAAGGATTTCATCACAACAATGGAGTTTATTAGAAGATATAAACTTATGATGAAAAAGATGCCAAAAATTTTTTATTAATTAATAAATCAATTATAATATCTCAACCATCAACAAACCGATGATTGGCTTTGGGACACAATTCTCAATAACTTCCACTTATCCTAAAGCCACTCGACATAGTATCTAATACCCATCTTTGACTTATGGTTGTCGAACTCCTTGATTGCCAGGGCTTTAGTGAAGGGGTCGGCTAGGTTCTCCTTTCTGTCGATCTTCTGAAGGTCGACGTCGCCACAATCCATAATCTAACAAACCAAATGAAAGTGGTGCAGAATGTGCTTTGTCCGTTGGTATGCCTTCGGTTCTTTTGCTTGAGCTATGGCACTAGTCCTGTCGCAGTAGAGCAGGACTGGACCATCAATGGAGGGTGCTACTCCAAGCTCGATAATGAACTTCCTCAGCCACACAGCTTCCTTTGCTGCATCTGATGCTACCATATACTCTGCTTCGCAAATAGAGTCAGCCACTGTATGCTGCATAAAACTTTTCCAACAGATGGCTCCATCATTTAGAGTAAAGATATATCCTGACACACTTTTACTGTCATCATGATTAGATTGAAAGCTAGAGTCTGTAAATCCCATAAGTTTCAGATCTGACTCACCATAAACCAACCATTGATCTTTAGTATTTTTCAAATACTTAAGGATGGTTTTAACCATCTTTCAGTGATTTTCTCTAGGGTCAGACTGGTATCTACTCCCTACTCCTAGTGAGTATGCCATGTCTGGTCTTGTATATATCATTGCATACATAATAGACCTTACTGTCGAAGCATATGGAATTCTACTCATATGCTCTCTCTCTTCAGGAGTTGTCGGATAATTCTTTTTAGAGAGAGAAATTTCTTGGCCTATTGGATCCGATTTGATCTGATCTGATCAAATCTGACTTAGGTTCAACATTCTGTGTCGGACTTTCTATCTATTAAACTTCATCAAGTTCAACCTTAGAGGCAACAGTTCCTTCACTAAGGAACTCCTTTTCCAAAAAGATTGTCCTATGGCTGATGAACACCTTTTGTTCATCAGCATGGTAGAAATAGTAACCTTTGGTCTCTTTTGGATATCCTATAAATGTGCACTTGTCAGACCTAGGTCCAGGTTTATCTATAATTAATCATTTGACATAAGCCGGGCACCCTCAGACCCTAAGGTGTGAACGTGATGGCTTACGTCCTGTCCATATCTCATATGGAGTTTTAACCATAGATTTACTTAGAATCCTATTTACATAGCAAGCCAATTCGAGTGCATATCCCCAGAGAGATATCGGCAAGCTAGCAAAATCCATCATAGATCGGACCATGTCTAATAGAGTTCGATTTTTTCTTTCAGATACACCATTATGCTATGGTGTTCCTGAAGAAGTTTATTGGAAGAGAATCCCATTCTCTTCTAGATATGTGAGAAACTCATCAGAAAGGTATTCCCATCCTCGGTTAGATCGAAGAGTTTTAACACTCTTTCCAGTTTGTTTTTCTACTTCACTTCAAAATCGTTTAAACATTTCAAATGAATCCAACTTATGTTTCATCAGATAGACATATCCAAATCTGGATAGATCATCTATGAAAGTGATGAAGTAGACATATCCACCTTTAGCACTAGTACTCATTGGTCCACATACATTAGTATGTATTAGTCCTAAGAGTTCAGTGGCTCTCTCATCTTTTTCAGTAAAAGGCGACTTAGTCATTTTACCAAAAAGATAGGATTCATAGGTTGGAAGCGATTCACAATCACTAAGTTCGAGGATACCCTCTTGAGCCAATCTGCTTATCATGTTTTTATTTATATGACCCAGCCTATAGTATCATAAATAGATATCTATCACATTATCTAATCTAGGATGTTTGCCAGTTGAATAGACTACATTAACAGATTGTGATAACATATATACACCATTATTCAATTATCCATAGAAAGCAGTAACACCATTCACAATGACATTACAAACTCATTTTTCTATTAAAATTTCATAATTATTCATGACCAAAAAGCCTACATAAATGATATTTAAAAGGAAACTAGGATAGAAATGACAATCACTAAGAACAACGGTATGAGATTCAAATATAAGTTTCAAAATTTCTAAAGCTAGAACTGGAACTGATCTTCCATCTTCAACGTTCAGGAATCTCTCACCTTGCTCGAATCTTCTACTGACCTGCAACCCCTACAACGAATTGTAAATATGATAAGAGCTTCCGATATCCAATACCCAGTCAGTAATATCACACATAGAGAAATTGCAAGGAGTTATCATATAAATACCTTGCCTAGCAATAGCTTGCTTCTTCCTCTACCTGTTCGGATCCAGGGAGGTAATGTACTGAGGACAGTTTCTCTTTCAGTGTCCCCACTTCTTACAGAAGAAGCATTTGACTTGACTCTTATCGGGCTTGATTTTTTAGGTCTGAGCCTACACAGATGTCCTAGCCTGAACATGCACCTTCTTGGCTTTCTTCTTTTTATTCTTCTTTTCTTTTTCAAAGGGTCGAGAACGAGAAGATGAACCTTCTACTAAGTTCACCAACTCTTTGTGGAGCTGGTGATCATTCTCAAAGTTCTAAAGTAATCCCAGTAACCTATGGTAGTCAACTTCATGCTTTGACATTCTATAATGTGTAAGAAATGGGAGATAAGACTTGGGTAGCGAGTTTAGTATTGCATCTTTCTCAAGTTATTTGTGTAAGGAAAAGCCGAGCTTCTTCAAGCGCTCTATCAGCTCGATCATGTACAGTACATGATCAGTGATAGAGGCTCCATCCTGAATTCTGGCATTGAAGATGGTGCAACTAGTCTTGTGCCTATCAAGGTCATCGGATGTGCTAAAAGAATCCTCCAACACTTGGAGCATTACATTTGACTGAGCTATCTCAAACCTACGACTGAACTCATCGCTCAGTGCAGCCAGCATAATGCAGCGCACCGTGGTTCGATCACTGAGCTACTTCTGATAAGTTTCATTGACTATTCCACGTGCATTGGCAGCTGGCTTCTCAGGTGCAGGATCCGTCAGCACATATAGGATCCATTCATACTCCAGGACAATCTTTAACTTTCGATACTAGCGATCGAAGTTGGGTCTCACCAACTTATCATTGTCCAACAATGATCGAAGCGATAAGAAAGTGGCCATATCTGCACAAAAAAAAAATATAACATAATTAGTAATTGATTTATTAAATCTAGAGATTTGGACTTTAATCAAAAGGATCTCCTACTATTTTATTCGAATTGATAGCCTCTACCTCTAATTCGAGGAATTATCCTAATTTCTTAGTGGATACTAGAATCTACATAGACTGTACATAAGTCCAACTTTGGTTGGCCCATCCATGTACTTCTAAGGATAGGTTCATAATCAATTATTTCTCCAAATAATTTTTAGTAATTAAACTTTACCCCAGGTCCTGATCAGTTGGCTTTGGCCTTCTCAGAAAAGGGTTCAGTTAGGTCCAACCATTAACATGATCATACTTGGTCCATCCAACCAATGAATAATCAGGCCCAACTTTAGTTGGCCCACCTGACCACCATTTAGAAAGAATTATCCAAGAGATCATATAATGAATGATAATTCCATCAACCGATAAACACCAGGCCTTTGGGCCTCCAATGATTATCCAAATGATGGACCCATTATCATCTACTTTAATGGAAGGCCATGATCCGATTATCATATAACTATTTTATTTTAGAAATCTAATAATTTTAAAAAATTTATTTATAGAAGTGAGTAGGTCAGATTAACCAACTTGTTATGATCCTCCCACTAACTTTACTAAGTCAGCTTAAGAAAGACCACTAACAGGCTGGTCTAGGAGCACCTAAATCAGTCACATTGATTTACCTAGCTGACATGGGTCTACTCAAATTATCAAGTGATCTGATCAAAACTCAATCTCACCAAGAAGGCTAGGTAAGTGAGATCGGTGTAAGGGTCTACCAAAGCTTGCCTTAGACAACATCGAAAATGGCTAGGTAAGCGGGCTGCCAATTAAAAACCATCAGTCGTATGTGCCAAACTTACCTTAGACATCAACTGGTTTAATTAGTCTTGATTAGATCAACCTAATAATTCGAGATAGACCTCTTAGGCAAGAATCAAGTCCATTTGGTTCTTGTTAAAGATATGGATTTGACCAACTACAACTGTTGTAATTGATCTAGAGAATTCTTGACCTAATCTAAGACAACAATTGATTAGATTTAGTTAATTCTCTAATTAAGTTCATTCTTTAATCTAACCTTAGGTCTAACCTAATTAATGGACCTAATCCCCACTAACCCATTAACCCAATGTGTTATGATTCATGTCATTGGATCTTCAATTTACAATCCTAGAACCTAATCAAATAACTTCTTAATCTTAATTAAGTTTTGGGCTGAGGGTTGGGGTTTGGCTTTTTGAAAATAACTTTTATATTTATAAAATATTTTTATAATATGGTTCTATCAACCAAATTGCATGTTTGATTCATAATCAATATGCAAGTAAAATAAACATAAAGCTACTTTAGATCTAATCTAAATAGGTTCATGTAATTGAAATAGTTTCAATAATAATCAATCATAAATCTTCCTAGATAAAATCTAACACATTTATGATGATTAAAATCAGATTAAAATATTTTTAATTAGATCATAAAATTTTTTAGATCTAATCTAAAATTTTATGATCAATATTTTAGATCAGCACATACTAGGACAACCTATCCACTGTAAGGGGTAAACCTTACAGCAGGACAACCTTATGGTAGTCCGTGCAATCTAAAATATTTTATTTTTAGATTTAAAACTATTTTAAATTATTAAATTATAAATAAAATTAAATCAAATCTAATAAATTTATGGTTAGAGTCAGATCATCATGAGCTAGAACAACCTTTTTACTGTAAGGGATAAACCTTACAGCAGGACAACCTTATGGCAGTTCGTGAGATCTAAATTTTTTTAATTTTAGATTTAATAATTAGATTATAAATTAGATTTAATCTAAGAAATAATCTAAACATACATAAAAATCATGTAATAAGAATCTAGGCTCTGATACCAATTGAAGGAATCAGATCTAGGATTTTAGGACTAGATCTTGAAACTTTTTCAAGATCAGACAGCGAAAGATTAAAATCAATCAAAATTAATTTAAAATATTCTAGATCTAAGATCTTATTATATAATTATTACATAGTATTTAAATTAAAAATTAAAAATTAAATAAAAAAGAAAAGGTTGATCATATCAACCTAGATCTATACTACATCTAATGCAGCTATAAAATAATAGATAAGATCTATTACCTGAGAAAGTTAGATGTTCTAACTTACTAATCCAGACTTGAGGATGAAGTCATGAGCCGCACATGCATCCGACCTCTAGGAGTCATCCACACGAGCCCACAAACACGATCAGAAATCCTGATGCAGGAAATCAGCATAGTATGCTAGCACTGTGCTAATCTCTCTTCGATGGTTGATCTGATGCTTTTTTCTTCAAAATATGGATACTCTAAAATACTAGAATAAAAAAAAAAAGATTTATGATGTAGAGATACCTCTCAAAAGCTCACAAAAAGGGAGGAAGAGATCTAGAATAAAAACCCTAGAAGAAGACCCTATTCTTCTTCTTTGTTCTTTTTCTAGATATCCTGATTTGTGTTTTTAATATCTCCATGATCTAGATGAATTTTTCTCTAATTTTTATACATCAAAAAGTCCTCTAAAATGTATGAAATTTATAAAAATTTTAACAAAATATTTTATTTAAATAAAAAGACATGCAGAATCCAAGATTGGTCAAAAACCTAGATAGGAAAGTCACCAAATGGCAGGTTATTGGGGCGCCCAACTCTTGGGTGCCCCCACCTTACTTTTCTGCCATGGACCAGAAAGGGAGGGTGCAACAAATGCCAAAGAATGCTGTGAGAAAGAGAGAGAGAGAAAATAGGGAGGTGGCGGCATGAAAGGAAGAAAGTCTTTTGGTTGACTAGGATTCTATCTCATATAATCCTAAAGCAAAATCGATCTCCCCTTTTGACTTGGTCATCAAACAAATTTCCATATTAGAAAAAAGAAGAGAGAAGGGAGGTGTGAGATTGCTTGGGGTGTGGAGATTTTTCACATAAAAACACAAAGAGAAAGGGGTGGGGCGTGAGGATTAGGTGGCACAAGGAATAGGAAATCCTAGTCACACTAGGACTCCTATTTTGACCTGGTCAAACAAGATCTTTTAACCAAATAAAAATAAGAGTAAACTAACCCAATTAAATAAAATCCTAACCCATTTAAGGACTTAATTAAATCAAATTTAATTTTCTAGTCAAATTAAAAAATTGGGTTGACCCGAGTCCTAGTTAGATTAGGACTAGTTCTTCCTTGCACTTGGCTTATCTAATAAACTAATTGGATTTGATCCAATCAAGCTCAAACTAAATCTAATTAAATTATATTTAATTAGACTTAATCTCAGCTTACTGGTTTAATTAAATTAAGTTAATTAGCAATCGAATTGCTATTCGATCCTCCTATAACACTTGTACTAAGTCAAACATCAACCGTATTGATCGTTTAATCTTAAAATGATTCTAAATCGTTGATCAACCATCCGATCTGAATGTGAACATTAATGTGTGTAACCTCATAGGTTCGAACCTAAGTTGGTAGCATAGAAACAAATTCCTATATCAATCAAAGTGACCATCTAGCAATGATACTCGACGATCAGATAGGTCAAAGATGTAGAACACTATCCTTAGAACCCATGCGGATATAGTTTCCATATAATTCATCTCCTTGATCATAATGCTCATAGGACACCTCAGAGTTCAACTATTAACTCTGATCAGGTTGTCTACATTGTATTTCAAAATATCAAATCTATCTAATGGATTATCCTAGCCAAGGTTTTGCTATATTGAAATACAATGATACATTCTTCTCCAACTCTTAGAGTGGTCAATTCCATCTTGATCACACTCCAACTTCGCAAGTACTTGACTGTGCCCAGAAGCCTTCCATTGTTGAATTACAAATTCAGTTAGTCTGGTACCAAAGCATAGTGAGTTGCTTGCAAGTCACTGAGGTGATCTCAGGTCTAAGGGATACTTATACCTATATCCCACCAGAGACATTTTTGATAGCAGAATGCTCTGAAGTTGGTCACGTTCAATGACGATGTATCCATACATCTCATCCGTATGCCAAACCAGTATCTCCATACTCCTTGGTTAAGAGGACAACTAACCTATATGGCATATAGCAACTTATGCTCGATAGATGCTATCATCCTAATTAACAGCCTATCATTTGATCGTAAACAAATTTAAGAACTAATCGATAAATCCTCTCTTTATCGAAACTAAATAGTCCTAGGAACTTCATCACAATAATAGAGTTCATTAGAAGATGTAAACTTATGATGAAAAAGATGCCAAAATTTTTTATTAATTAATAAATTAATTATAATATCTCAACCGTCAATAGGCTGATGATTGGCTTTGGGACACAATTCCTAACATAAGATCCCTAAGATATGTCCCTATCCTAGCCCCAAATAGACCCTCCGCATAACTCTGCCTATGTACTGAGCCTGCTCAGTCTCAGCATTGAGCCGGCTAACCTAAGACTGGTGAGCTCAGTTTCAGACTGAGCCGACCTAGTTATGTGCCATGCTTGCAGTCTCGAACATGCACCTCTCTGTTTGGTCTATCTATTGAGACATAGCCGATCTAATTTCAGATTGAGCTGGTTAACCTGCAGAAGAAGCTCTTCTCTGTAGTCTTCATTCTCCAACTTTAGTTCCTTGCTCCATCTTATGTCTTAGATCTTCGAAGCATCAACCAAGCCCCTTAAGATCCTCAACACTTGGACCTCAAGCCCATGGAGGGCTATACACCGCCTCCATCCTAGGACAACTCCTGTCCTAGCCCTAGGACCATACCTATCCTAAAATTTTTAAAGCCAACATCCTGGCTCCTCCCATGGCCTCTTAAGGCTTAGGAGCACCATACCATCTACAATCTTCATCTTGGTGCATCCAAGCCTTAGCACATCTAGCAAAATCCTCCTGTACGATACTATTGTCCCTGCATGTTCTGACAGCTCCTTGTACTTACCTTGCCACTACCATCCTTCTTCAGCTTTTAAGCTTTCTTTGAGGCCTTTAAGATGATCGCCTCCACCATTGAAGACCTTGGCTTGCTTCTTTGCACCATCCTAAATTGTAGGATTCCTTCTATTTGGCAACTACATCACTTTTTCTAGACTTTTCTGAAGAACCTATAGTATTTCTATACCAGCACATACTGTACCATCTGACATGATCTCCTCAAAGCTATGTTGGTTCATCTACACATGCCGCTCCACCTGAAACTATGCATTACTAGCATTGGTGCTAGGATATCGATCCTCCTACATTTCTCTGCTCTAAACTCATACTAAATTTTTTCTCCACTTATGAAGCCACCATTTGGAGCTCTACCCATATCCGAATTCCATCTGATGCCATAGAAGCTGACTTTATACACGAGTCCTTCAAGGCAAATCATCCAATACTGTACTACTGGGCCTACCGTTGCACCTTAAACATCATCGCTGCCCCTTTAAGCCCTCCACACTCCATGGCCCTCTTCAAAGTCATCTCAAATACTTTCGCAACCCATGGGCACTTTCAAAATCTAAGAGCTCATTTAACTCTTCTGAATCTAGAGACTGAACCTAGAAAATTCCACCATAGCCTTCTCCTCTTCTGCCCCATACCAGCCATCGCTTCAGTTATGCTCGGAGGAACTATAGCTCAAACCCTATCCTAGGCTCAAATCCATTTATCTCATCTCGAGGCTTCCAAGACTTCCTGGTTCTCCCTGAGACCTACTCCTGATCTCTTTAAGATGCTGTCTGACACTCTCTACTGAGATACCTCCCTCGATTGCTGTATCGCCGAGCCTCTCTTAGCCTTGTGTCTCCAGAAAAGCATTACTGTAGCACTCTAGTGCTCCCTACCTCATCTTGACACTGCCTCCTCATAGATATTTGGGTCCTCTCTTACTGTACATAACCCATCCTCCATTTGAACCATGACTCTCCCTGATGCTCCTATAGAAGAAACCTGATCCACTATCCAGCTCTGCCTGCTGGACCTCCATGGATCATCCATCTCCATCACCCCCAAGGCTCCATAAATCAATGCTCTGGTCGAACCGCTGAATACATTTCCCGACTACTTTCCTGCCTTCCTACCATCGAAGGATGTATAGCTGCTTCTTCAGCCTTCCTTCGATCATTATCCTTTGGAAAACCTCTCTTCAACTATTAAATAACCCCACACTATCTATCTTCTCAGAGAATCCTAATGCCTTTTGTTGAGATACCTTCTTCGATTGTTGCACCATCAAGCCTCTCTAAGCCCTACATCTCTAGGGAAGCACTATTGTAGCACTCCAGCGCTTCCTACATTTTCATCATCATATACTTCAGCCTTTTCATTAAGACTGATCAGCAAATCATGCATCCAAACCTTCCACTCCGAAAAAAATCCTTTTCGTTAATCCTTTCAACCCGCTACTCCCGATTGGCCAAACCACAACTATAATAGAGGTAGATCTAAGACATACTATGGAATATTCAGGCAGAATTTTGATTTCATCTTGTATGACTTCTTCTTCTCTTTCATGCACCATCAAGCTTTGATACCAAATGTTGTGACATCACCATGGCATTACCTAGCTCTGATACTAATTATTATTCCATGGTACTGCTCTGATGCTATGTTGCAAAAAATCCAGGATCTTTAGCACAGACTTGGAGAGACTTTTGACATTCTCTAAGATAGCATACCATAGATCCACCACCTAGATCTATGCTGGGGTGCTTCTCTCCTTGGGTTAAGGGAGGTACCCCCTCTCTCTAGGGCTTCTTCAAGAATCTAGGGCAATAACACTAAAGAGAAAAGAGAAGAGAGATTGAACAAGAAAAGATCTGTATTGACTGCTTTAATGAAAACCCCAATACAACCTATGTATTTATACATAGCCATTAGGCCCGACCAAAAACTTTCTTGACTAATCCAATACATAAAAGCATTAACGAAGTCCATGTTCACCCATATCTCTCATGCTCTCATCCCCTGAATCTAAACCTGATCCATACATGAGTTAGCCCTCTTAAGACCTCTCAAACTAGGCATTAAGATTCCTAGGATAAGTTCCTATCCTAGCCCCAAATAGATCCTTTGCGTAACTCTGCCCGTGAACTGAGTCGGCTAACTTGAGACTAGGTTGGCTCAATTTTAGACTGAGTCGATCCAATTGTGTATCATGCCTATAGTCTTAAATGCCACTTCTCTATTTGACCTATCCACTGAGACTTAGCCGACCTAGTTTCAGACTGAGCTGGCTAACCTACAGAAGAAGCTCTTCTCTATAGTCTTCATTCTCCAACTTTGGTTTCTTATACTACCTTGTGTCCTAGATCTTCGAAGCAGCAACCAAGCCTCTTAAAATCCTCAACACCTGGACCTCAAGCCCGTGGAGGGCTACACACTGCCTCCATCCTAGGATAACTCCTATCCTAGTCCTAGGACCACACTTATCCTAGAATCTCTGGGGCCAACATCCTAGCTCCTTCTATGGCCTCCCAAGACTTGGGAGCACCACACCATCTACAAGTACATTCATAGATTTTCTAAATTTCAAGATTGGGATAGTGTAGCTCCTCCAAGCTTCTTTATGTGGTAAGTCCTTAGTCGGACAACATTCTCGACTTCATAAGGATCTTTCTAGTTTGGGGCAAGCTTGCCTTGACTTTGGGGTTGAGAAATCTCCACTCGACATAGCACGAGATCTCTGATCTTGAATGTTTTACTCCTAACTTTGGAGTTATAGTACCAAGATACTTTTTACCTATAGGCTGTCATCCAAAATTGAGCTTTTTCTTATTTTTCTTCTAGGAGATCAAGATTTGCCCTGAGATCTTGTGAATTATTTTGTTCATCAAAGTTTTTCACTTATGCCGAGGAAAGTCTAAGTTCAACTAGAATGACTGCTTCGCTCCCAAAAGCCAGAGCAAATGGAGTTTCCCCTATCGGCAATCTCTGAGTGGTTTTATAGGCTTAGAGTATATGATAAAGCTCGTCCACCCATGTTCTTTTTGTCTACTCAAGTTTTGCCTTTATTCCTTACAGCAGAGTTCTGTTGGTTACCTCGATCTTGCCATTCACTTATGGATGGGCTATCGACATGTAATGATGAAAAATATTCCAATCTTCATAAAATTTAGTAAACTTTGTCCCTGCAAACTGGTACTTGTTGTCAATAATTAAAGTTCGAGGTAAGCCGAACCTGCATATTATAGATTTTTAAATAAAGTCCTACACTTTAGCTTTAGTGATCTATTCCAGGGGTTCAATCTCAACCCACTTGATGAAGTAGTTTATCGCTACCAAGAAAAATTTTCACTATTTGGATGCTATGGAAAATGGTCCAAGTATATCTATTCTCTATGGTGTGAATGGCCAAGGAGAGCTTAAAGGTGTGAGCAAAAAGGCCGACTGCCTTTGAATATTGCCATTTTTTTTTACACCGATCATATTTTTTCACATAGTCAACTATATTATGCTGCATGGTTGGTCAATAATTTCTCACCAAAGTAGCTTGTAAGACAATGATCTAGCTCAGAGGTGGTTTCCGCATACTCCTTATACTTCCCTTAGGGCATAATTGGCTTCAGATGGTCAAAGATATTTGAGGAGTGGCAGGGAGTAAGACCTCTTATACAGGTTGTCCTCATATAAGATATAGCGAGAAATCTAATTTCTTAGTTTTCGAACTTCTTTAGGATCTTTAGGAAGGATGCCTTCTTTGAGATATAGAACTAATGGATCGATCTAGTTGGTCTCATGGTCTACTTGCATTTTTGTCTGGAATTCCTCCGAACTTGGGTGCTAAAGAACTTCGAAGAAAATCTTCTTTGGGAACTCATTCGGAGACAAGCTCTAGAATTCTCTGCCCTTGAGATATGTTGAATGTCAAAATTTTTGAAGGTTGAGGCCAAGCTTCTCACTTTGTCTAAATACTTTCTCATGCTTTATTCCCAAGCTTCATAGTTGCCATTCACATGGCCCCCACTAATTGCGAATCACTGCAAGCTTTCACATGATCTACCCCTAATTTCTTAGCTATTTTCAATCGTGCAATTAGAGCTTTGTATTTTGTCCTATTATTGATAGCAAAAAATTCAAAGCGCATCGCATATTTAGCAATAACCCCTTCTAGATTGATAAGAATCAAGCATGCACCTTGATGCATGCTAATTTATAGCTATGGCAAGTGCACCAGTCGATCAAGTAATAAAGTGAATGAGTAGAGTATCGTCCCTAGAGGATTGGAAAATAAGTACTGAAAAGCTCTTTCCTATGCTTTATTTAGAAGATCGATTTATGAGAATAAGAAATTAAAAAAAAAATAATTAAAAGTTTTTAATTAAATAGAGAGAGTGTAAATTATTAGGGTTTTAAATTCAAGAGCAATGGATTACTAAGGCAATCGGTTCACCAACTCAGTCAATACAATATTTAGGTTTTTAGATTAATTTTATTTCATGTGATGGTGGAGTCTCCTAATTTATTCACTACCCTTTGGTCCAGGCATAGCAAAATCTATTAATATTTATTAATTACCCTTTGGTCCAGGTGTAATTTAAATAAATATTAATGCATTAGGTTTTGTGAAACCCTCTAATTAAAATATGCTGCGTCCAAAGCGCACTAAAATTCCCGCATGCATATGAATTCTAATTTGATTCATAATACAAGGTATATAATCAAGAAGCATTAACATAGATGTACTTGGTCCGTAACATCTATGTTCATCAGATCAATTAGAAGATGGCCAGTAATCTAAAAGCATTAAGATCAGATTTATATACTCCTCATGAATAAAATTTAAAAATAATCATACTGAATATTGCATCAAAAGAGTGGCTACACCTTAGCCTTAGTAAAATAAAATTTAGTTCATGATAACAAATTCAAAAATAATAAATAAAATAAAAAGCATGAAGAAATTAGACTGTTTGATTGCTGAAATTGATTATCTGCTGCTCTTGATGTGGAGAACTTAGCGAAGAAGAAGAGGCTCCTTGATGTCTTGATCGTTGAAGAAAAATAAAAAAAAAATCCTTTTAATTTTCTCATAAATCACTTTTTTTTACTCTCTCCTCTCTCTTTCTCTCTCTCTTTCTCCCTCTCTCTTTCTCTCCATCTCTCTCTTTGTCTCTCTCCTTTTTTTTATTTCACGACAACAGGCTTTTTATAGATGAAGTGTTTGATTCCCCTTAAAATCCATCAAAAATTAGGTTTAAGACTTCTAAATCAACTCAAATTAAGATCTGAGTAATTCTACCCATTAGATCTTGATCAAACGGTCCAAAAACCACTCAAAAATCTCTTAAAATAACCCAGATTAAGTCGGATTTAATATCAGTCGTTGGATCATCCATCGGATCGAATCTGGGCCATCCGATCGTTGAAATAAGCCTTCAGACCTTTAGTTTTACGTCGGGATGAATCTCGACCGTTGGATCTCGATCGGAAGTTGCGGATGCCATCCATCAGCGCCTTCTTCTCGTCCGTCCGATCAAGCTTCAGTGAAAACCGCCCGTTAGATCAATCAGAATTCCCAAATTATCCTCCGTGGACCATGCGCGAGCCCGGTGTTGCATAGACCGCCGCGTTCTTCAGCCAATCAGAGCGCTCTTTATACTATGAAATTCCCGAATTACCCTTCAGATGGTCCACCGTGCACCGCAAAAAATGCTGACGTCATCCTGACGTCAGCGTTGCGTCGGCGTTTTTTTTTTTTTTTTTTTGAAATTCAATTCTGGGCTCGTTTGAAGTCCGTTTTGCCTGAAATTTTTTTCATCTGAACCAGAAAAATAAGATCTTCACATTGGTGGCCTTCTTTCCTACATAAGATTAATAAAAGTATTCAATTTCTAATAAAATAGATTAATTTATTTTATAATTTAATACTTTTATTAGTATATTTTTACCACTTATCACACCCCCCAACTTAGTCATTGCTAGTCCCTTAGCAATATTTTATTTAATACCATATTTCAATAAGATTATCCATCACAAAGATAAAATCTAGGATTAAAGGTCAAAAAGTTTAGAAAATACTGCTAACTAAGCATTGAGCTTCAGAAGCAAATTTTTCAGTCAATACAATTAAAAACTTTCTTAGAGTACATCAAAGATCTATAGCACTTGTGTTCGTGATGACTAACTTTAGCATTTCAGTATTAAATTAAAAGAACAAAAGTATCCTCTCTTATCACCTATTTTGGTCAATTTTCTATACATTCTCATTTTATACTCATGAATTAAGGTAGCTTTCACACTGCCTTTTCTTTTCTTTTTTCTTTCTTTCTTTATTATTTTTTTTTTTTACTGTGCTGAGCATCCTGGCCTTTCCCTTCACCGTTTTACGTGAATTTTCACACTTGACCTAGGTGCAGAGATCCAGTTACTAGGCTTTGGGCAATCCACATATACTCTGTCTTTTGCACTTTATTTATAGGCAGGTAGCTCTTTCCTTAAATTCAAGTTTCTTTGATTAGAATGTATATTAATTACCAATTTTTAGTGATAATTGAATCCTCAGTTGGACCTTATAATCAATACCTACTTTGCCTTGTTAGTGTGCATGTGCAATAAAAAGTGCTAATAATCTTTTAATGACCTAAGTAGGCTGCTAAAAGTTGACCAACTAATCTACTTCTTTAACTCATTACATTCATTAGCAAATAATTCTATCTTTTATCACTTATCCAGTTTATCTTGCTCAAGATTTTCTTCTTGACACATGGTTTTTTTTTTTTTTTTTAACTTTAACTTGTTCTATGTTGTCTTAAAGGAGAAAGAAAAATAAAGGATGTAATAAAGGATAGGAAAGAATACACCTGATTTGGTTCAGTCTGGTTCTTTGGAGCTTTGAAATTTTGCTTGAGTTCTCATTGATTTTTCTGCAAAATTGAAAATACACACCAGAGCAGTAAAAGAGCAACAACAAATTACTAAAAAAAATAAAAGAAAAAAAAATGATCAAAACTAAAAAGAAAAGAAACAACCTATCTAGTAGTTCTGATTTATAGTCTTCAGCTTGACTTTCTTTGAGTTCTAAAGTGGATCTTGTAATTGAAATGCTTCCTTCTCCTTTTCAAAACTTCCATTAATGTAATTTTTCAGCCTGTGACCGTTTACCTTGAAGGTACCTTTTGATTCATCAAAGATCTCTACTGCTCCATATGGAAATACCTTAGTAATTGTATAAGGGACCTGTCCATCTTGATTTTAGCTTTCCTGGAAACAAATGTAGCCATGAACTATACAAAAGAACTTGCTGTCCTTCATGGAATTCTCTTTTTACGATATGGTTATCATGCCATTTCTTAGTACGTTCTTTGTAAATCCTGGCATTCTCATAAGCATGGTGGCGAAATTCGTCCATCTCATTTATTTGCATTAACCTGTTCTTCTCTGCATCTTGTATATCAAAGTTAAGAATTTTCATGGCCCAATATGCTTTATGTTCTAACTCAACAGGGAGGTGGCATGCTTTTCCAAAGAGTAGCCTATATGGGGACATACCAATAGGTGTTTTATATGCAGTTCTATATGCCCATAATGCATCATCTAATTTCAATGACCAGTCTTTTCTAGATGCAATTATAGTTTTTTCTAAAATTCTTTTTAATTCCCTATTAGACACCTCTACTTGACCACTAGTTTGTGGATGATATGGGGTAGCTATTTTATGAGTGACACCATATTTGTTTAATAGGATTTTCAAATTGTTTATTACAAAAGTGTTTACCTCCATCACTAATGATTGCTCTAGGAGTGCCAAAATGAGTAAAAATATGTTTTTTCAAAAATTTGACAACTACCTTTGCATCATTAGTTGGAAAGGGTGCTGCTTCTACCCATTTTGAAACATAATCTACAGCCACAAGTATATATTGATTTGAAAAAGAACTAGGAAAAGGTCCCATAAAATCAATACCCCAAACATCAAAAATTTCACATACAAGAATATTGTTTAAAGGCATTTCATGTCTTCTAGAGAGATTTCCAGTTCTTTGACAGCGGTCACATGAAGAGACATAAGTATGAGCATCTTTAAAAAGAGAGGGCCAATAAAAACCTGATTGAAGAACCTTATATGCTGTTCTAGTTGGGCCGAAATGTCCTCCTGCCTCTCGATCATGACAATGATGCAAAATTTTCTCCATTTCTTCCTCTGGAATGCATCTTCTAATGACCTGATCTGAACAACACTTATACAAAAAAGGTTCATCCCAGAAATAATGTTTAACAATAGATAAGAACCTCTTCTTTTGTTGAAAAGAAAGACCAAGTGGAAAAACCTTACCAACCAAGTAGTTAATAATATCAGCATACCATGGAAACGTTCTACCTGATATAGCATAAAGGCGTTCATCTAGAAATTCCTCCTTGATAGGGCAAATATCTAATTCCTTCTCTGTGATGTTTTTCAGTCTGGAAAGATGGTCAGCAACTGAATTCTCTGTGCCCTTCTTGTCCTTAATCTCCAAATCATATTCTTGTAGCAAAAGAATCCATCTGATCAATCTGGGTTTTGCATCTTTCTTGGTAAGGAGATACTTTAGAGCTGCATGGTCGGTGTATATAATAACTTTAGATAAAATAAGATAAGAATGAAATTTGTCTAATGCAAATACTACTGCCAGAAGCTCCTTTTCAGTGGTTGCATATTTTTGTTGAGCTTCAGTCAAAGTGCGGACTAGCATAGTATATTGTTTGAAAAATCTTATCCTTTCTTTGACCAAGTACTGCTCCTATGGCTGTGTCACTAGCATCACACATCAACTCAAAAGGTAGGAGACCAATCTGGTGCTACCATAATAGGTGCCGTGACCAGCTTCTCCTTGAGGGTGTTAAATGCCTGCAAACACTCATCAGAAAAATGAAAAGAGACATCCTTGCATAATAATTTAGATAAAGGTTTAGAAATTAGAGAGAAGTCCTTTATAAATCGATGGTAAAATCCAGCATGCCCCAAAAAGCTCCTAATGGCCTTTACTGAGGTCGGTATGGGTAATTTTTCGATCACCTCAAGCTTAGCTCTATCAACCTCAATACCTTTATATGAAATCTTGTGGCCTAATACTATGCCTTCTTGTACCATCAGATGACATTTTTCCTCAATTTAAGACAAGATTAGTATCCTCACATCTTTGTAAAATAAGAGATAAGTTATGCAAACATTTATCAAATGTGGATCCAAAGACAGAAAAAGTCATCCATAAATATTTCAAGATAATTTTCAATCATATCATAAAAAATAGCCATCATGCATCGTTGAAAAGTAGCTGGTGCATTACATAAACCAAACGGCATTCTTCTAAAAGCAAATGTACCATAAGGACATGTAAAAGTAGTTTTCTCTTGATCCTCAGGTGCTATGGCAATTTGATTATAACCAGAATATCCATCTAGAAAGCAGTAAAAATCATGTCCAGCTAATCTTTCTAACATCTGATCGATGAATGGAAGAGGATAATGATCTTTTCTAGTTGCATCATTTAATTTTCTATAATCCATGCACATACTCTCCATCCAGTAACAGTTCCTAGTGGGGATTAATTCATTATTATCATTTTGAACTACAGTAATCCCACCTTTCTTAGGAACTACTTGAACAGGGCTCACCCATGAAGCTATCAGAGATAGGATAAATAATACCTGCATCCAGTAGCTTGATTACCTCCTTTTTGACCACTTCTTGCATCTTGGGGTTGAGTCTTCTTTGGGGTTGGACCGTAGGCTCATAGTTGTCCTTCCATGAGAATTTTGTGCATACAAATTGAGGGACTAATTCCTTTGATGTCTGCTATTGTCCATCCAAATGCCTTTTTGTGTTTCTTTAGTACTCTTAATAATTTTTCTTCCATTAAATCTTGTCAAGGAAGAAGAAATAATAACAGGTAAAGTGTGATGAACCTTCCAAGAAAACATATTTTAAATGAGAAGGAAGAGGTTTAAGTTCAAGGGTAGGTGGCTCTTCAATTGATGTGTTTTTGGAAAAGGAGTGGGTGATCTTTCTAATTCTTCAAATCGTGGTCTGTATGTGCGTGGAATATATGGTCTGGCCCTTAGCAATTTTATGCATTCTGTTTGCCTTTCATTTTTAGCTGAATCCTCTTGTGATTGGACAATGCAAGCTTCAATAGGGTCTTCAAACCTGTATTTTCTAAAAAATACTCATGCACTAAATTGTCAATATCATCTATACGAAAACAAGTTTGATTATCATTGGAATGTTTAATAGCTTTGAAAACATTAAAAGTAACTTGTTCATCTTGGACTCTAAGAATTAATTTTTCCTTGTTGAACATCTATTAAAGCTCCTCCAGTAGCTAAAAAGGGTCTTCCTAAAATAAGGGGTACATCATAATCTTCTTCCATATCAAGAACAATAAAATCAACAGGAAAAATAAACTTGTTTACCTTTACCAAGACATCCTCCACTATACCTCTTGGATATTTAATGGATCTGTCGGCTAATTGAAGAGTAATAGTGGTAGGCTTTGGTTCTCCTAGACCCAGCTTTCTGAAAATAGAAAAAGGCATGAGATTAATGCTTGCTCCTAAATCACATAAAACTTTATCAAAACTACAATCACCAATAATGCAGGGGATAGTAAAACTCCCTGGATCTTTTAGCTTCTGTGGTAATTTATTTTGAAGTATTGCTGAGCATTCTTCATTCAAATTTATTCTCTCATGCTCCTTCAGCTTTTTCTTATTTGTTAAGATTTCTTTGAGAAACTTGGCATACCTGGGCATTTGAGTAATAGCATCTACAAAAGGAATATTAATATGTAAATTCTTTAAGAATTTTGAAAAAGTTAGAAAATTTCTTATCTGGATGCTGTATTTGTCTCTCTGGGAATGGTAGTGGGTGGCACGTAGGGCTTCACATTTGGATCAGCAAACCGTATACCTGGAGACCATCCATCTACTGGTTGTTTTGGTGACTGACGAATTTTGAGTTGATGGTTCCTTATTTGTAGTTGGCTCTTCAGTCTCATTCTTCTGATGTGGCTCCTCCAGCTTTGTACCACTTCTTAGGGTGATAGCATTGACTTGCTCCCTTGGATTTGTCTCCGTATTGCTTGGCAAGGATCCTTGAGGTCTCTCGGAGATTATCTTAGCCATTTGACCTATTTGCATCTCCAAGTTTCGAATTGCTGCTGTTTGGTCCTTGCCTAAGTTTGGCTTCCAAATTTTTTATAGTTGCTTCTTGGTTTTGCATAAATTTGACCATCAGCTCTTCCATGTTGGACTTCTTTTCAGGTACTTGGAATCCTGGGGGTGGCTGTTGTGCTGCATTTTGATTGCTCCATGAGAAATTTGGGTGCTGCCTCCACCCTTGATTGTATGTGTTGGAGTAGGGATTGTTTTGTTGCGGCCTGAAAAAATTATCCAATATAATTAGCTGTATCAGTTGTTTTAGCAAAAGGATTACCTGTCTGGCAATTGCTCGTATCGTGTCCTCCTCCACACAGGTCACAAGTAATGCTCTGAACATGCATAGCTGTTCCCTTTAAGTTGTTGACTTCGGCTCTAAGGGCTGCAATTTCAGCTAGTAAAGTTGGCACGCAATCTACTCCCTGCACAGCTGCTAGTCTTTTTGGCATCATGCGCTCTGTCTGCCATTGATAGCTATTTGATGCCATCTCATCGATCAGATCGAAGGCTTCTTCCTCCATTTTTTCGATTAATGGTTCCTCCTGCTGCTGCATCAATCATAGATCGATTAGTAGGAGATAAACCATTATAGAAAGTTTGTACCTAAAGCCATACGGGTAGTTGATGATGTGGACATCTCCTCAGCAGTTCCTTGAAATGCTCCCAAGCCTCATATAGTGTCTCCATGTCCATCTGCATAAAAGAAGTGATATCGTTGCGCATCTTAGCAGTCTTGGAAGGTGGAAAGTACTTGGCTAAGAATTTTTGGGCTAGGACATCCCAAGTTGTGATAGAACCTGTCAGGAAGAGAATGAAGCCAATTTTTAGCTTTATCCCATAAAGAGAAAGGAAATAACCTTAATCTAATAGCATCATCCGACACCCCATTAATTTTAAAAGTATCGCAAAGTTTAAGAAAATTAGAAATATGGGCATTCGGATCATCATGCACGTGTCCACTGAATTGGATAGTTGATTGAATCATCTGGATCATCGCCGATTTTATTTCGAAGTTGTTTGCTCGTACAGGCGGTCTCCTGATGCTCGAAGCTGCATCGGCTACAGATGGTGTGATGTAATCATTTAATGGACGATGTACTGGTCGAATAGCTTCATGCTGTCCTTCAGTCGCCATATCCAATCCTAGATTGATGTCGTTAGGATCTTCAGCTGCCATGTTTCTCTCTTGTTGTAGTCTTCTAATAGTTCTTTCAATTTCTGGATCTAGAGGTAGTAAGTTACTATGTCCAGTACGTGTCATGCACTAATTTTTTTTTTTTAATAATAAAAATTAAAAATAAATTTCTAAAGTAAAGCTAGGATCAAAATTTTAATATTATTTTAGACACAATCCCCGGCAACGGCGCCAAAAACTTGATGCGTGCTAATTTATAGCTATGGCAAGTGCACCAGTCGATCAAGTAATAAAGTGAATGAGTAGAGTATCGTCCCTAGAGGATTGGAAAAATAAGTACTGAAAAGCTCTTTCCTATGCTTTATTTAGAAGATCGATTTATGAGAATAAGAAATTAAAAAAAAAAAAAAATAATTAAAAGTTTTTAATTAAATAGAGAGAGTGTAAATTATTAGGGTTTTAAATTCAAGAGCAATGGATTACTAAGGCAATCGGTTCACCAACTCAGTCAATACAATATTCAGGTTTTTAGATTAATTTTATTTCATGTGACGGTGGAGTCTCCTAATTTATTCACTATCCTTTGGTCCAGGCATAGCAAAATCTATTAATATTTATTAATTACCCTTTGGTCCAGGTGTAATTTAAATAAATATTAATGCATTAGGTTTTGTGAAACCCTCTAATTAAAATACGCTGCATCCAAAGCGCACTAAAATTTCTGCATGCATATGAATTCTAATTTGATTCATAATACAAGGTATATAATCAAGAAGCATTAACATAGATGTACTTGGTCCGTAACATCTATGTTCATCAGATCAATTAGAAGATGGCCAGTAATCTAAAAGCATTAAGATCAGATTTATATACTCCTCATGAATAAAATTTAAAAATAAGTCATACTGAATATTGCATCAAAAGAGTGGCTACACCTTAGCCTTAGTAAAATAAAATTTAGTTCATGATAACAAATTCAAAAACAGCAAATAAAATAAAAAGCATGAAGAAATTAGACTGTTTGATTGCTGAAATTGATTATCTGCTGCTCTTGATGTGGAGAACTTGGCGAAGAAGAAGAGGCTCCTTGATGTCTTGATCGTTGAAGAAAAATCAAAAAAAAACCTTTTTAATTTTCTCATAAATCACTTTTTTTTATCTCTCTCCTCTCTCTTTCTCTCTCTCTTTCTCCCTCTCTCTTTCTCTCCGTCTCTCTCTTTGTCTCTCTCCTTTTTTTTATTTCACGGCAACAGGCTTTTTATAGATGAAGTGTTTGATTCCCCTTAAAATCCATCAAAAATTAGGTTTAAGACTTTTAAATCAACTCAAATTAAGATCTGAGTAATTCTGCCCATTAGATCTTGATCAAACGGTTCAAAAACCATTCAAAAACCCCTTAAAATAACCCAGATCAAGTTGGATTTAATATCAGCCGTTGGATCATCCATTGGATCGAATTTGGGCCGTCCGATCGTTGAAATAAGCCTTCAAACCTTTAGTTTTACGTCGGGATGAATCTCGACCGTTTGATCTCGATCGGGAGCTACGGATGCCGTCCATCAGCACCTTCTTCTCGTCCGTCCGATCAAGCTTCAGTGAAAACCGCCCGTTAGATCAATCAGAATTCCCAAATTATCCTCCATGGACCGTGCGCGAGCCCGGTGTTGCATAGATCGCCGCGTTCTTCAACCAATCAGAGCGCTCTTTATACTGTGAAATTCTCAAATTATCCTTCAGATGGTCCACCGTGCGCCGCAAAAAATGCTGACGTCATCCTAACGTCAGCGTTGTATTGGCATTTTTTTTTTTTTGAAATTCAATTCTGGGCTCGTTTGAAGTCCATTTTGTCTGAATTTTTTTTCATCAGAACCAGAAAAATAAGATCTTCACATTGATGGCCTTCTTTCCTACATAATATTAATAAAAGTATCAATTTCTAATAAAATAGATTAATTTATTTTATAATTTAATATTTTTATTAGTATATTTTTACCACTTATCACACCTGCTCTAGAAGCATTGGACAAGCTATCAACATATAGGGCCCAAAAATCTTCAGGAAGGTCTACTTTTTCTTCAAGAGAGTTCAGTTGAAAATTAGAAGTGCTAACTCTCTATTGTTCAGGCTTGGCCAATTCTGGGATAGTGCATTCTACCACAAAATTGGCTAGTATTTATGCTTTAATAGATGGCTGAGGTTGAAACTTGATATCAAATTCAATGTGCTTGATTGCCCATTATACTATTCTCCCCGAAGTGTCTGGCCGGTGAAGGGCTGTCTTTATAAGCTGATTCTTGATAATTGTTATTGTATGCCCTTGAAAGTAAGATCAGAGCTTTTCTAATTTGGTATACCTTATTTTCGCATCTCTCAGAACTCAGCTTATATAGTAGATCGACTTTTGAATTTTATTCTCCTCTTTAATTAGGACAGCTCCGATGGCTATTGAAGATACTGCCAAATGCAAGAATAGTTCCTCATTGGGTTCAAGCTTAGCAAGTAGAAGAGATAAGCTGAGGTAGCTCTTCAGCCCTTCAAAGGCTTACTAATATTTAAAAGTCCAATAGAAGTTCTTCGATTACTTGAGCACTTGGAAGAAGGGCATGCAACATTCCATTGACCTTGAAACAAAATGATTCAAAGTCACGATCTTCCCCATTAGGCGCTGAACTTCTTTTATTATTTTGAAAATGGCTATTTTCTGGATGGCTCGTGATAGGGACGCGATGCTGTCGTTAAGACACCGTGTTTATCAGTTTAATCCAACTTCTTAAAATCATTGAAAATGCGTAGATAGTAGTGAGTCGGGTCGAATCCATAGGGAAGGTAGTATTTTTAGATTTGAAATCTTTGATTTTTGAAAAGAGAAGAAGAATTTGAGTTTTTTTGGAATTAGGATTGAAGTCGAAAAATTAAAAGTAAAACTTAAAAGATGCAGAAATTTAAACTTGGTACTAAGATCTACTAATTAGATCTTAGCATCTACTTGCAATAAAAAAATAATAATTAAATTATAGAAATTAAATTATAATAAAAATTAAAAGTAAGAAATTAAAATGCAAAAATAAAACTTTTATTAATTAAAATTTTAGAATTTAAATACATAGAATTTAAAAAAATAAAATAGCCTGATCTCTGATCTTGGATCGGCATTGGCAGAAAGATGGTGTAGAAGCTCGGCTCTTCTTCTCGGCACCCGTTGCTTCGAAGCAGCCTTTAACCCATAGCCTAGCTTCGCCCTGTACCAAAGCTTCACCTTGATCGGAGATGTTAATTTCTGATGGCCTGGGGTCCTTTTTATAGAGCTAGGAGGGCTGGATATTTTTTCTAAAGGCAATATGGGACTAATGCCTTTGTAATCGTCAAAATATAAATAAATTTGGATAAAATTTGAATCAAAATAGCTCTGATATGACTCTGATAAATCTGATAAAATCCAGCCATTCAATAGAAATCCAACGGTCCAAAAATCATCAAAATCGGATGCAGATAAGCTCAGATCGGGTCGGATTAAATTCTGGCCATTGGATCGCGCTTGATCGAGGAAATCTGGCCGCAAATCGCGCTTCGGGAGTCTTGATCACCATCGGCAGCATTCTGGACCGTCGGATCATTGCCTGGATCAAGCGCTGCCATTCGATGGTGATCCGCGTGATGTTTGTATCTGAATAAAATTTGGAAGCAACCACAGCCGTCCGATCCTGACCGCAAACAACCACATCCGTCCGATCGTGCAATAACTGTTCCCATGGACCGCGTGGACCGGCCGCACCGCACACTGCAACCAATCAGTGCCGCTATTATCGGATGAAAAGACTAAATTACCCTTGTGAGCCGCGATAAATTTCTGTAGACCCTTAAGGGGTCTAGGTACACCACGTGGCAATCTTTGATTCGCCGAAATTTGCTGAGCTGGCGGTCCACGCCTAGATCGTGGACCGACTAATGGCTTTAACGGCTGAGTCAGCTTTGATGGCTTGGCTTGGCTTGGTGGCTCGGCTTGCGGAGCCGGCTGAGCCGTTTTCTTTTTTATTTAATTTTTATTTATTTTTTATATTTTTAAAAATTCGTATCTTTTCCATTTTAGCTCTGTTTTACTTGAAATTTATTTTGTTGTGATAAAAAAAATGAGCTCTTTCTATTGATAATAAAATTTTATTTTTTAATTTTTATTAATTTTTATTATTTTTTAATTAATTTTTTAATTAATAAAAATATGAATTTTTCAAAAATTATATATAAATTGATTATTAATTCTTAAAAATTAATATCAATTAATTAATAAATTAATACTTTTATTGATAAATTTATTATACTTATCAGCTCGGATCTTCTCTAGATTTGCCTCGATGCCGCGTCTTGACACTATGAACCCAAGAACTTCTTTGAAGTCATCCCGAAAGTACATTTGGTTGGATTTAGCTTCATTTTGTACTTCTGAAGAGTGTTGAATGTCTTTTCCAGATTAGCAATATGATTTCTTGAAGATTGGCTTTTGGATCTACGTAAACCTTCATATTGCGGTCGATCTGCTTTTTGAAGATTTTGTTTACCAGGTGCTAGTATGTTATACTTGCATTTTTGAGTCCGAAAGGTATAATTCTATAATAATAAAGACCATGGTTAGTAATAACAATAGCTTTCTTCTCATCTTCAGTTATCATCCGAATTTGGTTATAGCTTGAGAAGGCATCCATAAAGGTGAGAAGCTCATGACTCAAGGTTGTATCCATCAATTGATCAATTCTAGGAAAAGGATAGCTATCTTTTAGACAGGCTTTGTTCAAATCAGTAAAATCGATGCACATCCTTCATTTGCCATTTGCTTTCTTGACAAGAACCATATTAGCGATCCAATTTGGGTAGGATACCTTCCGAATGAAGTTGGCTTTGAGGAGTTTATCTACCTCATCCATGATTGCCTTTTGTCACTCAGGTGCAAAGCTGTGCTTCTTCTTTTACTTCATGGATTGATGCTTGTGGTTCACACCCAGGTGATGTTCCATTACTTCTGCATTAATCCCAGGTATATCTACAGGAACCCATGTGAAAACATCGATGTTCCTTCGTAGAAAGGTGACAAACTATCTTTTAACCTCTTCTTCTAGATTGGAGCCGATCTGAACTGTATGGTCCTCATTCTCATCATTCAAGAAAACTACGACAAGATCGTCAATTGGTTCTCCCTACTCTTTTGTCAAATCATCACGAACATCAAGTCTATCTACCAGACAAAGCTCGGACTACTTTCCTCCTTACAGAGTAATTGTATAATAATGACGTGCTAGGGTCTGATCTCCTCTGACTTCTTCAACTTCATATTTTATTACAAACTTTATCTTCAAGTAGTATATTGATATCACAGCTCGGAGTGTGTTCAACCTGGGTCATCCAAAAATAGCATTGTAGGCTTAAGGAGCTTTCACCACAAAAAAATCAATTTGAGCTTTCGATTGCTTTGGATATTGGCCTGCTATGATAGGTAGAGTGATTACTCCATCAACCGGTACAACATTTCCAGTGAACTCCACTAATACAGAGCTTAGTAGTCCCATGCGACTATTAGGTATAGATATCTTAGAGAAAATATCATAAAATAAGATATTGACTGAACTTTCATTATCAACCAAGACACGGCGTACATCATAATTTGTAATATTTAAAGAAATTACAATCATGTTATTATGTAGAAATTGAATTTCTTGTGCATCTTCTTTAGTGAAAGTAATGGGTTCTTCAATCCACTTCTTTGCCGGCTCTGCTGATTCGCTAGCCCCCTCCTATCGATGCCCCCTAGCAATTATATTGATGATTTCAAGTGAGGACTGGTCTCTTTGTGGTTCTTCTCTCTCAGGTGGTTCTAGTTATGGAAGAGCTCTTGGCCGATCCTTCTTTTAGGCCAACATTGCAGAAATCGATCCAACCGACCTCGCCTGATCAGCTTTTCAATTTCATCCTAGAGCTAAATACATTATTTAGTATCATGACCGTGGTCATGATGATATAGATAATACTTGTTGGGATTGCACTTATTTGGATGAGATCACATCATGTCTGGCCTCAGCAATTACTTCTTGATCTCCATCAACACTTAAGTTTTTGGAGCATTCAAGAAAGAATAGTTATGGAATCTTCTAGAAGGGAGGCTTTGCTGCATCCTTCGATCTGGGCTTCTCGACGAATGAGTTCGAGGTGGAGTTTGGGCTCGTCGACACTCAGAAGAGGTTCTAAAGCACAGTCGAGCTTCACTTGGCTTCTCCACAAATATGGGCTTGCTAGATTCTCTCATCTGCCACTCTCCTATGGCCTTATCATCTCGAAGCTTAAAAGCTTCCTCAGCTTGAGCATAGCTCTTAGCTTGATCTAGCATGTTGGCGAAGTCCCTAGGATATTTCTTCTACAAAAAGAAGAGAAGATCATTAATTAGAAGAACGCTCTTCAGAGTGGCCATAGCAATAGATTGGTCTAGATTTTAGACCTTTAGAGCAGTAGCGTTGAAGCAATTGACATAGACTCGGATGGATTCCCTTTCTATTGCCCAGAGGTAGCAACCCAAGAGAGGGGTGAATTGGATTCTTTTAAAATATTGGCCAAATTAAACTCTAAATCAAATATGTGCTTCAACTTAAGCAAAACTTGAATGAATGTGAGGTGATTATAATGTGCAATAGTAGAAATCAACTATAATTTAAGCTATGCAAGGATTAAAGCAATGCAAAACAAAAATTAAAAGCTAAGTAAAGCAAACAAGAAAGGCCAACTTAAATATGCAGAATTTTTATAGTGGTTCGGTGCAACCCACATCTATGTCCACTCCCCAAGTTTTTCTTAGAAATTTTACCATAATCTCTAGATTACAGTGTGTTTGTTTTGACCCAGGATCATAAATAAACCTAGTTGATTTTGCTGGGCTCACTAACCACAATCCTATACCGATAGTTTTCTCGAGTTCACTATCAACCCAATTGGTTTTAAACAAAGAGCACCAACCACAACCTTTACACCATCCAATTACCGGCTTAGATTAGCCTATACCCCAAATTTCTTTCATCCAAAGAAACTTGTAAAGAAATAAAAATATAAGATATAAAAAATTCAGCACAAGAACAAAAGAGAAAAAAATTCTTTTTGAAGTTTAAAGGAGATGCTGAAAGATGGCTCTTGAAGTTTTGTATTCTTTCCTTTGAAGGCTGAGAGAAAGTTTGAATGGATGAGGATGATCACACTTGAAAGCTCTTTGAATTTGATAAACAAGATCCTCTCTTTTCTCTCTTTTTCTTTAGATATTAAATGAACCTCACAATTTGAATGATTTCTACTTTTAATCTATTTTTTTCTTTTTTATTTTGATTCTCCACCTTCAAATAGTCTTCACAATAAATGGAGAGAGAGTTTGGACCATTGGAGGGCTTGAACTAACCATTTAGAATGAAAAGGACCATTGAAAAAGTGTAGAAAACTAGCCATTGCAGCCTATCTCAACATTAGGGTCGACACCTTTTCTGTAGGGGTTGATACTTTTGATTTGAGATTGACACCTTATGATCTGGGGTCAACATCTTGTACTCAGATGTCAGCACTTAGACTGCACTAAAAAATTCAGCTTCTATTTTCTAGTTTTATGCAATAGAGGTCGACCCAGGGGTCGATCTTTTTGTAAGGCCATACAAAAATAACATGCTAAAGCATGCCAAGCTGCCCATTTTAAAAGAGAATGACCTATAGGGGTCATCCCTTTTTGTCCAAATAAAATTTTCTTGCAATTTTGACTTCCAAAAATCATGGAATTGCCTCCAAAAGATCAGAATTCTTTTCTAATTACTTTTAAGGCTTTCGAAATATATTTTCTTGATCTCCAACTTGATAAATTATAATTTTGATCTTCTTTAAGTATCTTTATCAATTCAACTTTCAAACTTTTCAAATTGCCTCCAAAGCTTTCAAATTAATTTTCTTCATAACGAGGAATCCAAACTTATGAAAACTTATTCCTTGAAGTACTTTGGCTTGGCATATTGAGAGAGTTTCTTTTATGGAGAATTTCTTCGATGTGAACATCTAAAAAATCCTACATCCAATCTTGAAATACATGATTAGTAATATTTTTACTCAATATTTTAAAATCATCAAAATCAATCTCAGGATCAACAATCTCTTTCTTTTTGATGATGACAAAATCTTGAGTATATATACAATAAAAAATAAATAATGTGTTTTCATGCATTTTATCAAAATATATCATGAAGTATATATTAAACACATGAATGAGCATTTCATGAATATTCTCAATTAATGTTTTACATAGTTCATATACTTATTTTAAATTAATATCTCAATTCAAATCAATGAGTATTAAGATTTAAAGCATCAAATTAACATATTTAGTTCATTACGCATATTTCATATACTCATTTTAAATTAATATTTCAATTCAAATCAATAAGTATTAAGATTTAAAGTATCACATTAATGAGCATCTTAAAAATTAATTTATTAAGCATATACTCAATATTTCTCTCTCTTTTTTTGACAGTATCAAAAACCTCATGGAAAGATTGAAAAAAATCATCAAAATCAATAATATGTAAGAATGTATCAAGATGAGAGATGTATCAAATTTAAAAAATCAATTCAAATAAATCCTCTCTCTTTTGAAAAAATATTTTTTATTTTCAAAAATTAGCTTGAAGTCAAATATTAAAAGCTCTTCCTTTTTTTGAATGAATATGACATTTTAATTAGATTTTTAAATATAAATTTTTAAGTTTTAAAAAATAAAAGATTTGATCATGAAATCAAGTATAATATGCACTTTAATATTCAATCTTTTTTTTTCCAAAAAAATTTAGTCAATTAAATTTGAAAAAGATATGTATCAGAAATATATCGAGCAAAATAAAATAAATAGTATCAAAGCAAATACTAGTTATATTTTTAAATAAAATTTGAGTAAAAATTGCTTTAATATAAATAATTTATAAGAATTTTACAATACATATCAAAAATTTAGTATTAAATTTAAATTTTTAAATAAATTTTAAAATTAAATTTAAAAATTCATGTCTTAGAGTAAGAATATAATTTTAATTTAATTTAACTTTAATAAATTATCAAGAATAATTATGTAAATTAAAATATGAAATCATCATATTAATGATATCATTTTAAATAATTTTTAATTATTAAGAACAAGTTATTTATCTAAAACTATTTTAAATCAATAATATTTTAAATCAAGTAAATCAAATTGAATAAACATATAAAAATATAAATTTAGAAGACTATAAGTTTGATGAAAAGTTAAAAATCAATAAAGCTCAAAATAAGATAATTAATTAAGAATTTTAAATCAAAAGTTCATTAATATTTTCAACCAAATCAAATCAAAAAAATTTCTCATCCTATTTTTTTATGCTAATAGTTAAATTAATCTACTTTTCAACTTTATCTTCCCTTTTATTTCAAAATAAGTATATTTTAAATTTATATTATTAAAATTACATGTATATTCATTCTTTAACATTATCTTCTTCTTTTTTTTAAAAAAAAATTTGCATGCTTAAGCTTTATAATTTTTGTTACTCCCTCTTTTTCTTTCAAGTTAAGTACCTTTAATTTGATACCATATTAAACTTTAATTAATACCAATTTAGTAACTAATTTATCTTAAATGAATTCTCCTCCTTACTTTTACAAATAAAGATATTTTTAATTAAATAATCTTTTAAAATTAAATTATTTTTTTAATATTTTCTTTCTCCATTGTACATATTTAAAGAAAGCATATTGAATTTCAAACAATCAATCATCAATCAAATAATCAGTCATAATCATGATACAATAAATTTTTTTTATAAAAATTTTGCTTTCATTAATTTTAAAATAGAATGTTTACAATAGGATATCTTCAATCATGATAACATCAAGATGATCAATTGATATAAAATATTTTTAAAATATTCATTGATCATTAGACATGATGACACAATCAAATCAATCAAAGTATGAATTGATAAGTCGAAAACATATAAATGCTTAAATCAAAATGAATAAATCAAGTAATATAGGTGATTTCTTTTTAAGTTTAAAAGTTAATTCTTTTAGCACAACTCAACTAAAATCAGAATAAGATTGAGTTTAAGAAATATTTCTCCCTCATTTAGAAAATATAATTTCAATAGTACTTTTTCTTTTTCTCAAAACTATAGATTTAAAAAGAAATGCTTTTTAAATTTAGTTTAAGGAATAGCTTTGAGCTTTAAAAATTTGAGATAAATAGTTTTTTTTAAAACTAAGAATTTGGATATATCATAAGAATTTTTTTTTGAAAAATATTTCTTTCTTTTCTTAAGTAGTATTAATCAATTTGAAGCATAAAGATACTAATCTTGTAATTTATTTAAGACATAATATAAAAAATATATTCATGTAAATTAGATTATATGCAAGGATATTTTCTTCTTTTTGTCAAAGACAAAGCAATAGAATACAAGATAATAATGATCTATTTGATATTAATTATTGATATTTTTAATCAAAAAATATGAATCAATTAAAATTTAGATCAAATTATCTTGATAAATTAATTTAAATTGATATCAATAAATCATACAAAATAAATCATAGAGAGATATTTTGTTTAAACTTAGATATTTTTTTCTTAAGAAATATAATTTAATCAAGTTTAGAAAAGATATGGAATTATTAATTTTATCTCAAATGATATCATATAAGCTATGGAAAACTAGATTTGAGACAACATTTTTTTTCTTTTTGTCAGAAGATAATGTGATCGAATTCAAGGTAGAAATAGATTTTTTGATATAAATTATGATACCAATTAAACTAAAATTCTGATCAAATAATAATTTTGAATCAAAGATAATTTTGAATTTTTATTTAATATAATTATAAAAATTTTGGTACCAATAGTTTTGAAATTTAAAATAAATAATAATTATCTTGATACCAATTATTTGAAAATCAAATTTAATAATTTGCTTAGAAGTTTTTATGATATCAATAGAATTAAAATTTAGATCAATTAATGATTTTCTTAAAAGTTTGATACCACTTAAAGACTGAAGAAAAATTAATTTTTAGATTCATTGCTTGAAAACAATATGAATAAAATATGAAAGCACATCTCAAATTTAATTAGATACCAAGTATGAAAGGCCTTTTTCAAGTTGGGGGACAAAATCAATTGAGGTTAAAATAGGGATCTAGATATTGGCTCTATATTTTAATATAACTATGGAATTTCAAGTCCTTAAGGATAAACCTAAAATACAATGCAACTTAATACATCAAGCATTTTGAGTGAGAATGTCAAACTTAGTTTTACTTGTATGTTTAGTAATTCAAAAATATTCATATCCAATTAATCATATTTTAATTTAAGTTTATCAATTACAAAATTGATATGAAAAAGCTATTATATCATGTTGAATTTCAAGATAATTTCAATTCATATCATAACATGATACTTAGAAGAGAGCATATTGACCTCTTAAAATCAAAGTATTCGAATCATCAAAATCAATCAATCAATCATACTAATATTATTAATATATTAAAAGAATTTCAAGCAAGTAAACATAATATGAAATCATATTAAAGTCAATAGATTCAATCAAAATAACTTTAACAATCATTAATAGTATAATGTGAGAAAGTTTAGATTATACTATGCATCAATATCCATCCCTTTTCATTTTCAAGGCATCCATAAAAATTTTTTTCCTTTCATTTCATTTAGATCCTTGATGCATCTGCAAAATCACTTAATAATTTTTGGTACCCAAGTCATCTAGGGTCCATAAGAGTTAGTATTCAAGATTCCCTTTGGAACCCAAATTTATTTAATAGAAGTTTGGCCATTTCTTTTAATATTACATATAAAAATTTTGTGGCCAACTTTATTATATTTAAAATACTTGATTGAAGGATTTTCAAATGAAGCTTTTATAAACATATTTTTAATAAATTTTTGTCTTCTTAATGAATTATAGCCAATTCCATCTTTATTAAAAACTGTCCTTTGATTGTTTAAAATTGCTTGAAACTTTTGAGATTTAATGGTAAAATTTTCAAGCATGGGCTTCAAGTTTTCAATCTCTTTTCTTAATTTTTCATTTTCTTTCATCAGAGATTTCTTTTCTTCTAACAATTTTTCTTTCTCTTCAATATAGAATTTTAATTTTTCAAATTCTTCTTTCAACTTAATATTTTCTTTAACTAAAGATTTTTTAGATTTAAAAAGTACATTCTTTTTTTAGTCAAAAAATTTATTTTTTTAAAAGATCTTCTTTTTCACTCAAAAGATTATTCTTTTCATCATCTAAAAGAAGATTTGATCTTTTAAGCACTTTATTTTTTAGCCTTAAATTTTTATATTCATCTATTAAATCCTTAAAGGTTTCATATAATTCATCAAATATAAATTGGGAAGAGTTTTTAGAATTTACCTCATCTTCATTAACCATGAGGCAAAGATTTGTAGCACTTTCTTCCTCTTTCTCATTTATCATTTCTTTGCTTTGCTTCCTCTTAATTAATGCTTTCTTTTTCTTTTGTTTTCTCTTCTTCTTTATTTTTCATCCTCATGAACCATGTGGCATAGGTTGGGGAGAGCTTCCTTCTCTTCATGGGAGCTTGATATTTTCTTTTTATTTGCTTTCTCATAGATTGCTTTCAATTTTTCCTAAATTTTTTTTGCTAAAATGCATAAAAAAAATAAATTAAATTTATTTATATCTAATGAAGAATAAAGTATATTTAAGACCTTAGCATTTAATTATATTATTTCTTTATCATGCTCTTTTAATACCTTGGGGGTGTGTGTGCCATCAACTATGATCCTTCATAGACTATAGTCATGTGCTTGTATAAAAATTTTCATCCTAATTTTTCAATAAGTATAATTAGATCCATTAAGCATTGAGAGTTTATTTATAGAATAACCTTCATTAAGAAATGACCCTATTTTGGATTGTCAAGATCTTTGGCTCTTGACCGCTAGGTCAATATTAATAATAAAGCACTCGCTCTGATACTATTTGTTGCCTAGAGGTAGCAACCCACGAGGAAGGGTGAATTGCATTCTTTTAAAATCTTAGCCAAATTAAACTCTAAATCAAATATATGCTTCAACTTAAGTAAAACTTGAGTGAATGTGAAGTGATTACAATGTGCAATAGCGGAAACCAACTATAATTTAAGCTATGTAAGAATTAAAGCAATGCAAAACAAAAATTAAAATCTAAGTAAAGCAAATAAGAAAGACCAACCCAAATACATAGAATTTTTATAGTGATTAGATGCAACCTATACCTACGTCCACTCCCCAAGCTCTCTTTAGGAATTTTATTATAATTTTTAGATTATAGTATATTTATTTTGACCCAGTATCATAAATAAATTTAGTTGATTTTGTCGGGCTCACCAACCACAACCTACACTGATAGCTTTCTTGGGTTCACTATCAACCCAGTTGATTTTAAATAAGGAGCACCAACCATAATCTTTACACCATCCAATTATCGGCTTAGAATAGCCTACATCCCAAGTTTCTTTCTTCCAAAGAAACTTATAAAGAAATAAAAATATAAGTATAAAAAATTTAGCACAAGAATAAAAGAGAAAAAAAAATATTTTTGAAGCTTGAAGGAGGTGTTGAAAGATGGCTCTTGAGGCTTTGTATTCTATCCTTTGAAGGCTAAGAGGAAGCTTAAATGTATGAGGATGATCACACTTAGAAGCTCTCTAAATTTGACGCACAAGGTCCTCTCTTTTCTCTCTTTTCTTTAGATATTTAATGAACCTCATAATTTGAATAATTTCTACTTTTAATCCACTTTCCTTCTTTTTCTTTTGATTCTCTACCTTTAAACAGTCTTCACAATAGGTGGAAAGAGAGTTTGGACTGTTGAAAGGATTGAACTAGCCGTTTGGAATGAAAAGAGCTCTATAAAAAAAATGTAAAAGACTAGCCATTACAGCATGTTCCAATATTGGGGTCGATACTTTTTCTGTAGGGGTCGATACTTTTTGATCTAAGGTCGACACCTTATGATCTGGGATCGACACCTTGTACTTAGGTGTCAACACTTAGACTACACTAAAAAATTCAGCTTCTATTTTCTATTTTTATGCAACAGAGGTCAACCCAGGGGTCAATCCTTTCACTAGGAGTCGACCCATAGGTCGATCCTTTTGTGAGCTCATACAAAAATAATGTGCCAAAGCATGCCAAGTTGCCCATTTTAAGAAAGGATGATCTAGGGATCGTCCCTTTTTGCCCAAATATAATTTTCTTACAATTTTGACTTTCAAAAATTATGGAATTACCTCCAAAAGATCAAAATTCTTTTCTACTTGCTCTTGAAGCTTCCAAAACATATTTTCTTGATCTTCAATTTGATAAATTATAACTTTAACCTTCTCCAAGCATCTTTATCAATTCAACTTTCGAAACTTTTCAAATTGCCTTCAAAGCTTCCAAATTGATTTTCTTTATAACGAGCCTTTCAAACTTTTGAAAACTTATTCCTTGAAGTGCTTTGGCTTGGCATGTTGAGAGAGTTACTTTTATGAAGAATTTCTTCAATGTGAACATTAAGAAAATCCTACATCCAATCTTAAAAAATATGATTAGTAATATTTTTGCTCAATATTTTGGACTCATCAAAATCAAACTCAAGATCAACACTTTTTTTTGCTTAATGTTCATAAGAAAATTCGAGCCCCACCTCAAATATTGCCTGCTAATAAAGTGAGCCACAAATTGATGGCTCGATCAAAGAAATAAATGATATCTGATTTGAGATTCAAGTACCAGTTTCTTACTGCACCCTTCAGGATGGATGGAAAAGCTTGATACAAAATGACATCTGACGTGCCATGGAGTAGCATCATGGTCTGAAAGGCTTTGAGGTGGTTGATAAGATTCAAAGTCCTATCATAACTCTCAAACTGAAAGAGTTTGAAGTTTGGTGGGATGGGCTTCTAGATGATCTAGGCGATGAATGGTGGGTCGGTGTGATGTCGTCATTACAGACAAAAGTGGTATGGTGGAGCTCCTCAATCCATCAATTCATCTCTTGAAGCTTCTGATTGAGGGCATCATCTTGATCACAGATCTCAAAGTATGGTAGATTTGGTGGGGGTAGGAACTTTTCAGGGATAGAGTCGTGTTTAGAGCAGGAGCTCTCTGCTCTCTATCTTTCTTTTCTAGGATTCTCTGGCTGGCTTCTCCAAGTAGGCCTTCCTTGTGCCAGATCTCGACATTTCGATGATGGTCTTTTTGGTGGTGCCGATACTAAAACTTATTGCATGGCCTACACAGCCTCCATGAGGCCTCTTACCTACTATAGTAGCAAGTTGAACTGGTTCATGTTCACCAATGTTGTCGGTGGAGAAGGTTGGGGTGCAGATGATGGAGCCAAAACCAGTTGGTTGGTCGATTTTTGGTTGAATTTGGCAGCGATGGTGATGGATCTTTGGGAGGAAACTCTTCTAGATGGCATCTTGCTAAAATGGAGGAAGAAGAAGACTGCTCGACTAGGTACTCCTTTTAGAATAAGGGTGAAGGAAAATCCTGATTTCTCGGATCAAGTTCGTTCAGATCTGATCGGATCAAGAGATATATTTCAAAAATTTTTCTTTTTAATCCAAATTAGATCTGAAATATTTTAGATCTGATTTTTATTATTCTAATAATAAAAATAAAATCTAGATAAATTAAATCAGATTTAATTTATCTTGATGTAGGATAATCCTATTACCCATTGATGATCCGGTAAGCAGTGGAAGGTTCTGGATCTAGCCATGCAAGTGCCTGGCCTCTACCGATATTCACTTAGGCTGGATCTGGAGATCCTTTTCTTCTCCATCACATCTCCAAAAATTAGATTTGAATTTGATTTGGAGGATCTTCAAAATAGCTTTTGAAGATCAGTAGTTGTCCTTTACAGCAGCGCAGCCTTCTAGCTTTCTGTTGCCTTTCTCTCGCCTAGATTGTACCAACTGAGATCCCAAACTTCTTTAGGCATGGAGAGGAGCGGGAGAAGATGGACTTGGCATGGAGGAGAAGGAGAGAGGCAGCCCTGGGGCATGGGAATTGCCTTTATTATTTAAGTTGGGCGTAGGGTCTTATTTATAGACTATGTGTGATCCAACTCCTCTTCTTCCCAACCAATCACAATCCTTTGTAAAATCAGATCTAAATCTGATTGGTAGGAATAGAGTCCCTTGAATTATCCTTAGATGGTGCCTAAGATCAGTCAAAGTTGGTTCTTAGGAGGAGTCTAATCGGAATCCAAAAAGGAGATGGAGTCCCCATCCAACAGGGACTCCTGGGCACCTCAAGCCTGGGCGCATGCCATCCTTGGCGTGCGTCCTCCTCCTTGCCAGTTTCTGATAGGAGGACAAGCCCCCACCAGCTCTCCAATAGGTGCGTGACACATGGACAGAAGTCAAAGTATCATTGGTCAATATTTGACCAGTCAAAGGTCAACTTTTGACCAAAGTCAAAGGATGAGAAATGGTAGGTGATAAAAAATGGCAGGTATTATCTTACAAAATAAGACAACCCTTTTCTTACCTGGACAGATTCTAGTCAGACCAAGTGAAAGCCTCTGATTGAGCACAAACTTCTTTGGCTCAGTCAGGACAACAATTTATGATAGTAAAAGAAGAACGTTAGGTTCAATCGAGTGCTAGCATGATTTTCTTGAACCTAATTGAATCTCATTCAGATCAATTGAACTGGATCAGTTCAATTGATGATCACCAGATTCAAACCCTTGTTTGTGTGATCCAGTTAGGTTCAGTTCTGTATGGTAATGGGATATGTCATGATCTCTATCATCGACATCATCGAAACTTCTTTCGATGGATCAGAACTCTTCTGATTCGAACAGCTAGAATGATCGATCATCTAAATCATTCTAATTGCTCCCAAAATCCACTAGTGACACCTAGCAGTATATGGTGGCAACCCATCAGAGCTGAATGCGAACCTCTTGGTGTAGCTACCTATGTGATTAAGTTCTTCTATCTTGAGCCCCGATCAGATTAGGGTTAAGGTGAACTCGTCAAACCCTAGTTTCTGTCATATGATGTAATCATTCGATTCAAGTCCGATGTGAAAACCTAAATAGAAACTCTTTCTATTATTTCACTCTGCCATGGCCATGGGCTTCTGGACTTGATTCTCATGATCATCATAGGGCTGCTCCTCTACCACCGAGGTAGATAGATTCCATCTTGATGCAATCCAGTTCCTACAATGAACATGCTATAGCCAACATACACCTCAGGGTTTCCGATATGGCTAGGAGATCGAGTTATGGTGTAGTCAAACTATAACACCCTCAAGGTGAACTGCCGATGCACCTCAGGTCAAAGAACCAGACACACCACTGCAGCATCGAGTCAGTCATTGACGAGAAGGTAGACTTCCTAATGACTACTCGAGGTGGTCACGCTCAGTGCCCTCATTCTCTAACGAGTACCTGTACTCTCGCTTCGGTGTCTCCACACCGTAGACTCAAGACTCATCTACTAAAGAGAAGCGATTGTACACCAACCTTCCAGATCAATCACCATCCTCATGATGATCCTATGGTCGGGAGCAATTTTATGAGTTAATAATGATTATTCATGTCTTAAATTTTCAACTCTTGAAAATATGAATTATCATTACCATTAACTCAAAGGATGTATCACAGACACTAAATACACATATGTGATAGAAAATAACCCATTTTATTGATTATAGTCAAAATTATAATTTTGCCCCTAGAAGTGTATTACAAGTGTCAGCCAATTCTGGCTTCTAGGGCACATATATCTAACAATCTCCCACTTATCCTAAAGCCAATTGGCTACAAGTCTAAGTCCCATCTTCTCAAGGTGGGCTTCGATTTTTTACTGGCCCAACGGTTTTGTAAGTGGGTCTGCCACATTATCTGTACGGAGTTGACTCTCTTGACCTCGACGTAACCCTTCTCGAGGTAATCGCGGATGAGGTGGTATCGCCGCTCAATGTGCTTGGATTTCTGGTGAGACCTCGGCTCCTTAGCAAGGGCTATGGCGCCATTGTTGTCGTCACAGTATAGAGGAATGGCATCTGATGGCATTACTCCGATTTCTGCAGCAAACTTCTTGTACCAGAATGCTTCCTTCGCAGCCTCTGATGCAGCGATATATTCTGCTTCCATGGTGGAATCTGCTATCACCGTTTGCTTGGAACTCTTCCAGCTGACAGCACCACCATTGCACACAAACAGACTTCCAGATGTCGACTTTCGATCATCTACATCGGACATGAAATCCGAGTCTGTGTATCCCTGGACTTGGAGTTCTCTCCGTTACCAAAGACCAACATCATATCCTTAGTTCTTCTCAAGTACTTAAGGATACATTTCACAGAAGTCCAGTGTTCTTCACCTGGATTTGACTGATATCTGCTTGTGACACTCACAGCATGGGCTATATCAGGTCGTGTACATAGCATGGCATACATGAGGCTCCCTATTGCAGAAGCATAAGGGATCTTGCTCATGCGTTCTATTTCCTCAGGTGTGCTAGGGCACATCTTCTTGGAAAGATGAATACCATGTCTGAAGGGTATTAATCCCCTCTTAGAGTTTTCCATACTAAACCTCTTTAGTACTTTCTCTATGTACATCTTCTGTGAAAGTCCTAGCATCCTATTCGGTCTATCCCTATAGACCTTAATTCCTAGAATAAAGGATGCTTCACCTAGGTCTTTCATGGAGAATTCCTTGGACAACCATATTTTGACTGATGTCAACATGGGAATATCATTCCAATAAGGAGGATGTCATCCACGTACAATACGAGGAAGACAACAGCGCTCCCACTGATCCTTTTTGAAAACACATGGTTCCTCTTCATTTTTGATGAAACCAAACATTTTGATCACATCATTGAAATGAGTGTTCCAGCTCCGAGATGCTTGCTTAAGTCCATATATGGACCTTTGCAGCTTGCAAACCTTGTGATCAGTATCACTGGATGTGAAACCTAGCGGCTGTTCCATATAGATATCTTCCTCAAGATATCCATTTAAGAATGTCGTTTTCACGTCCATTTGCCATATTTCATAATCGAAATAGGCTGCAACAATGGCAAGCAATGTGCGGATGGATTTTAGCATAGCCACTGGGGAAAAGGTATCCTGATAGTCAATGCCTTCGCGTTGACTATAACCTTTTGCCACTAGTCTAGCCTTGAATGTCTCCACATTTCCATCTGCACCAATCTTTCTCTTGAAGATCCATTTACACCCAATAGGTACTATACCTTCTGGTGGATCTACCAAGGTCCAGACTTGGTTTGAGTGCATCGAGTCAATTTCTGACTGCATTGCCTCTAGCCATTTCTCGGAGTCGATATCTGATATCGCCTCGTTGTAGGTTTTGGGATCATCACCATGAGCACCATTACCTACGAGGAACATTTTCCTCTACTTCCTCTGAAATAATACCTAAGTATCTTTCAGGGGGACGGGAAAACTCTTTCCGATCTACGAGGTGGAGGAGGTAGTGTTCTTATTGGCTCAACCTGATTTGGTTCCAATTGGTCCTTAGCTCGTTGTACTTGTGAGACTTTCTCATCAAGCTTGATCTGCTTTCCAATGCCGCTATCTTGAATAAACTATTTTTCAAGAAAGATGGCATGTCGACTCACAATCACATTGTGGTCTTCTGGAATGTAGAAATAGTATCCTAATGACTCTTTAGGATATCCTATGAATCGAGCTCTAAAGGACCTAAACTCTAACTTGTCCGCTTGTTGTCTTTTGACATGAGCCGGACAACCCCAAATTCTGAGATGACTCAGACTTGGTTTCTTACCGTGCCATATCTCATACGGTGTGGTAGGAACGGTTTTAGAGGGAACCCTATTCAGTAGATAGATTGAAGTTAACAATGAGTGTCCCCAAAGAAAATCAGGGAGGTCTGTGAAGCTCATCATGGATCGAACCATATCCAATAGAGTCCGATTTCTCCATTCTGAAACTCCGTTGAGTTGAGGTGTTCCTGGTGGAGTCCATTGAGAGACTATGCCATTTTCCTTGAGATAGTCTAGGAATTCCCTGCTAAGGTATTCACCTCCTCGATCTGATCGAAGAACCTTAATGGGTTTTTCAGTTTGTTTTTCTACTTCATGTCTGAATTCTTTGAACTTTTCAAAAGCTTCAGACTTGTGTCTCATAAGATACACATACCCATACCTAGACAGATCATCGGTAAAGGTAATGAAGTAGACAAAATTGCCTCTAGCCGGCACATCAAATGGGCCGCACACATCAGTATGTACTAGGGCAAGGAGATCTGTGGCCCTCTCTCCCCATGTCCAACAAAAGGGAGTTTAGTCATTTTGCCTTGAAGACAAGATTCACAAGTTGGATATGACTCAGAAGTCAATGGACTCAATAGCCCATTTTTCTCCAATTTGTTGATCCTATCTTCTGCTATATGACCTAATCTCAGGTGCCATAGATATCTATCATTTGGACTATCCCTAGGTCGTTTGGCATTCACGTTTTGCTCGATAGTTAGAACAGGTACATCAATATGTAGCTGATAAAGACCATTAATAAGGAAACCATTTGCAATTTTATTTCTTTCATAAAGAATGTTACAATGGTCCTTAAAGAAGGTAATCACATAAGCCTTCTTGTGCTAAGCATGAAACAGAAATCAAATTCCTGCTAGCTGCAGGCACATAATAACAGTCTTTCAAAACTAAGTCTAAACCAGATGGTAATCGAAGAGGGTATGTTTCCATGGCTACTGCAGCAACTCTTGCTCCATTACCGATGCGTAGGATCATGTCTCCATCCCTCAGCCTCCTGCTATCCTCAAGACCCTGCATAGAAGTGCACAGATGAGCACTAGAACCAGAGTCAAGCACCCAACTGGATGCAGAAGAAACCGTAAGGTTAGACTCAATAACGAGCATACCTCCAGAAGGACCTTCCTTCTTGTTCTTCAGGGTGGCCAGGTAAGTAGGGCAGTTCGCTTCCAATGGCCGTCGCTGTTGCAATGGAAACACTTTCCTTTGCCATCGGCTTTCATCTTCGATTCTGCCTTCTTCTTCTTTGATCCTTCCACCTTTCTGCTTTTTCACAGACTTCTTTTTCTTTCCATAAGACTTTCTTTTGGAAGAAGTCCGTTCCATAGCAAGAACTGAGCCTTTAGAACCTTTCATAGAAAGCTCAGCGGTAACCAGCATATTCATTAACTCGGCCAAGGAATTTTGAAGTTTATGCATGTGGTAATTCATGATGAATTGCCCATATGCATCAGTCAAGGATTGCAGAATAATATCGTTCTGCAGGTCCAAGTCTAACTTCACACCGAGCTTCTCAAGCTCTTCCATGTCCTTGATCATTGTCAGACAGTGATCTTGGACTGACTGCCCATCACGCATCTTAGCCTTAAAAAGTCATTTCGTGACTTGATATTTGGCTGCGCGACTCTGTTCACCAAACATCTCCTTGCAGGTGAGCCAACATTTGGCGAGCAGTCCCGATATCTTCATGTTGGCGCTGGAGCTCATCAGACATCGAGCCCAACATGTAATATCTGGCCTTATTATCTTCGTCTATCCATTTTTTCAGAGACGCTCTCTGTTCAACAGATGGATGGGCTGGTAAGGTGGGAGGGTCCTGGTCCAAAACATGGGTTAACTTCTCGAAACCCAAAATAATTTTGTAGTTCCTGAGCCAATCTTTATAATTGGGTCCGGTCAGTCTATGTGTGTCCAGGATACGTGCCAATGGGTTGGACGCAGACATTTTCCTGTAGAGAGTCAAAGATTCTAGTTAGATACTGTAATTTTGACTTGACCAATTTATTTAGGGATTTTATTTTTAAATAAATTAGCTCCCACTATTTTCTCGGATCCCTACACTCCCTCTGTAGAGATGCAAAAATCTCCACGATTAATGATTTCTAGTGGGTGGTGCGGTCTCACCAACTGACTCATCACCTCACCTAACAGTTATTGGTGATGGGTTAGCCAATGAGTGAACAACTCTTGTTCAATGATTCTCTAATCATGGTGCACCCAAACTTGGTCTCTAATTCATGAATCTCACCATATCCGGAATATTGATCCACTCCTTAGTTAAGTCAGACCCACCATTTGCATAGACTGGATTCCTAATTGAGTCTCTCACCGTATCCGGAATATTGAGCCCAACTCATCCTCCAGCCCATAGCATCCAATGCCTAATAGACATGGTTGCATCTTCTCGGTGCAACTGAGCCACTGTATCCAGCCGAGAACAATCAACCCCGGGAAGGGCCCGCACATCTACAATGGTGGAAGACCTCAGACTTAATCTTTTCTTAGGGAGAATTGATTCAGGTCTCATTAAACTAGACTTGGCTCATAGTCATAACAATTATGACTAACCTAGTGGCATGGGTTAGCTCGGATTATTGACCACCTCAAATCAGAACTGTGTCAACAGATATGGCCAGGTAAGTGAGACCGGTGGAAGGGATATGCCATTAACTCGTACAAGAATGCATTCAGGTCGAGTAGCTTCCCAATTAAAAAAATCAGTCGGATCGTATGTGCCAAACTTACCTTAGACACCAAATTATTGAGCCAGAACCAATTGGGTTAGCCTACAATCCAGACTCTAACCTCTGAGCCTAATTAGGTCTTGCTTGATCGTGACTCGATCTTGACCCAGACTTAATCCTATTAGGCTGGTCAATTTAAGCATTGTTGATCCCATCTAACCAACTCTTGATTCGGTTTGATCAACCGCTTAGACCTAATTGAGCTACCCAAGCCCGAACCCAGTATTATGAATATGTCTTAGATCTGAAATTCTCAATTTTAGACCTAATTAATATTCCATAATCTTAATTCTTAATTAAGTAGGGTTCATAAATAAAATATGCACAATAAATCCTAGGGTTTCAGGATCTAGGGTTTTGCAGAAAGTAAGTTTTGGGATTTTTGATTAAGGACGAACACGCAGCACCCCTACACATCATAAGAACACCCCATCGAATGGGAAAGGAGAGGGCCTTTAAACCCTTCTTCGTTCTTATGACCGGACGGCCTAAGAGGAACGCCTTAATCAGGAACATTGCAATACTACAAAACAAGTTTTAGATCTATATCATATATCTCATATATAAATTAGATCTAATCATGGCATATTTTGCATACATCTCATGTATCAAATCATGCATATTTTTAGATCTAAATTATCTCATAATAATCTAAAAAATTAGATTTAAATTGATCTTATCAAAATAAACTCTAATCTAGACAACTATGTAGAACTATTCTACAACTAGTCTAGACATGCATCAATCATATCTCATATGATATTTAAAATTAAATAATTTTTATTTACTATTTTTTAGATATTATTATAATAATTATAATATCAAAAAATAGTAAATAAATAGATCTAAAATATGATTTAATCAAATTAAATTATAAACATGCAAGACTATTCTATAGAACTATTCTATTTTAGAACTAGTCATGCATATTTTCTAATCTTAGATCCAAATTCATTTAATTTTAATTTTTTTTGATTTTAGATCTGATCACATCTCATGTGACATCTAAAATCACTTATTTTTTAATTAAAATAAATTTAAAATTAGATCTAAATAATTTTAGAACCTTGGCTCTGATACCAGTTGAAGGAAAATCCTGATTTCCCGATCTAGGTTCGTTCAGATCTGATCAGATCAAGAGATATATTTCAAAAATTTTTCTCTTTGATCTAAATCAGATCTGAGATATTTTAGATCTAATTTTATTATTTTAATAATTAAAATAAAATTTAGATAAATTAAATCAAATTTAATTTATCTTGATGTAGGGTAATCCTATTACCCATTGATGATCCTGTAAGCAGCGGAAGGTTCTGGATCTAGCCACGCAAGTGCCTGGCCTCTACCGGTATCCACTCAGGCTGGATCTAGAGATCCTCTTCTTCTCTATCACATCTCCAAAAATTAGATCTGAATCTGATTTGAAGGATCTTCAAAATAGCTTTCGAAGATCAGCAGTTGTCCTTTGCAGCAGCGCAGCCTTCTAGCTTTCTGTCGCCTTTCTCTTGTCTGGATTGCACCAACTTGGATCCCAAACTCCTTTGGGCATGGAGAGGAGAGGGAGAAGATGGACTTGGCATGGAGGAGGAGAGGAGAGGCAGCCTTGGGGCATGGGAATTTTCAATTAATTCAGATTACTCCTTGAGTTGGGCGTAGGGTCTTATTTATAGACTATGCATGATCCAACTCCTCTTCTTCCCAACCAATCACAACCCTTTATGAAATCAGATCTAAATCTGATTGGTGGGAATAGAGTCCCTTGGATTCCTCCTTAGATGGTGCCTAAGATCAGTCAAACTTGGTTCTTAGGAGAAGTCTAATCGAATCCAAAAAGGAGATGGAGTCCCTGTCCAACAAGGACTCCTGGGTGCCTCCAGCTTGGGCACATGCCAAGGGTGGCGTGTGCCCTCCTCCTTGCCAGGTTCTAGCAAGGGGACAAGCCCCCACCAGCTCTCCAATAGGTGCATGACATGTGGACAGAAGTCAAAGTATCAATGGTCAACATTTGACCAGTCAAAGGTCAACTTTTGACCAAAGTCAAAGGATGAGAAATGGCAGGTGACCAAAAATGGTAGGTATTGTCTTACAAAATAAGATAACCCTTTTCTGACCTGGACAGGCTCCAGTCAGACCAAGTGAAGGCCTCTGATCGAGCACAAACTCCTTTGGCTCAGTCAGGACAACTATTTATGATAGTAAAAGAAGAACGTTAGGTTCAATCGAGTGCTAGCACGATTTTCTTGAACCTAATTGAATCTCATTCAGATCAATTGAACTAGATCAGTTCAATTGATGATCACCAGATTCAAACCCTTGTTTGTGTGATCCAGTTAGGTTCAGTTCTGTATGGTAATGGGATATGTCATGATCTCTATCATCGACATCATCGAAACTCCTTTCGATGGATCAGAACTCTTCTGATTCGAACAGCTAGAATGATCGATCATCTAAATCATTCTAATTGCTCCCAAAATCCACAGTGACACCTAGCAGTATATGGTGGCAACCCATCAGAGCTGAATGCGAACCTCTTGGTGCAGCTACCTGTGTGATTAAGTTCTTCTATCTTGAGCTCCGATCAGATTAGGGTTTAGGTGAACTCGTCAAACCCTAGTCTCTGTCATATGATGTAATCATTCGATTCAAGTTCGATGTGAAAATCTAAATAGAAACTCTTTCTATTATTTCACTCTGCCATGGCCATGGGCTTCTGGACTTGATTCTCATGATCATCATAGGGCTGCTCCTCTACCACCGAGGTAGATAGATTCCATCTTGATGCAATCCAGTTCCTACAATGAACATGCTATAGCCAACATACACCTCAGGATTTCGTATGGCTAGGAGACCGAGTTATGGTGTAGTCAAACTATAATACCCTCAAGGATGAACTGTCGATGCACCTCAGGTCAAAGAACCAGACACACCACTGCAGCATCGAGTCAGTCATTGACGAGAAGGTAGACTTCCTAATGACTACTCGAGGTGGTCACGCTCAGTGCCCTCATTCTCTAACGAGTACCTGTACTCTCGCTCTGGTGTCTCCACACCATAGACTCAAGACTCATCTACTAAAGAGAAGCGATTGTACACCAACCTTCCAGATCAATCACCATCCTCGTGATGATCCTATGGTCGGGAGCATTTTATGAGTTAATAATGATTATTCATGTCTTAAATTTTCAACTCTTGAAAATATGAATTATCATTACCATTAACTCAAAGGATGTATCACAGACACTAAATACATATATGTAATAGAAAGTAATCTATTTTATTAATTATAGTCAAAATTATAATTTTGCCCCTACAAGTGTATTATAAGTGTCAGCCAATTTTGGCTTCTAGGGCATATATATCTAACAGAAATTGGTTCATCCCATGGTTCTTGTTCTTTTCTATATTTTGTTGCCTCAATTATATAGTCTAATAAGGTCTTTTTAATGGTACTAGGTTGTTCTACGATAATAGGTAAAGAAGATGATGATGGTTTATCCCACCATTCTTGTTCTGTCCTATATTTTGCTGCCTCATTTATATGGTCTAATAAGATTTTTTTAATTGTATTGGGTTGTTCTATGACCCTTTTTCTTTTTAAGAGTTACATGTAATTATTCAAAAAAAGTTATAGGAATATTAAAATTTCTATCCAGGTATGGTCCCTTAGGGTCACTCTTAGGTTGACTGAGCAACTCTCCTTCCTCTTATTGTTTGAATGTAAGGACTTGTTTCTCTAGTTCTTTAAAAATTTGCATACAGGAGTGATAGGTTTGTTATAAGGTCTGATTATTGAGCTCTAACTCATTTAATGCTTGCTAAATCCTATCTTCAAAAGTTGATTCATTATTATTTGGAGAAGATTGATATTATGGGTGGGGTATATCATAAGATGCATCCATGAAAGTGGATTTTTGTGGCACCAGGATAACCACTAGTTGTGATTGCCACTAAAAATCTGATTGAGCCCCCAACCTAGATTGTAAGTATTAAAGTATGGGTTATTTCCTGGTCTATAGGCTATTTAGGTTTGATCTTGATAATCTTGCTCATACATATACTCAAAAAATTGGTGTGAGCATTCATTTGCATAATGGATGGGGCTCGAACATATTACACAAAATTATTATGTAGAAGATAAAGATGGATATGAAGAATTTCTATTGGCTTCTAGATGATCTAATCTACTAGATTGCTTAGTGTAAAAATTCATCTTTATTTATTATTTATTTATTTTATTTTATTATAAAAAATAAAGAAAAGAGATAAAGAGAGAGAATTCTAAAGATAAGAGCCTAAAGGATCATAGATCTAAGGATAATAGAGGAGAGTATTTTAATTAGGATTTGAGTTGTAATAGAAAATAAGTTAGGCAAGCATGGACTCTCTATCCTAGGGTTAACCTAGATCTAGACAGCTTCTAACTATCAAAGTCACCTTCAAGCCCTCCAGGTAAAGAATCAGTCACTCAACTAGCCAGGTAAGTGTAAGATTAGTGGGAGTCCTCCCATTGCTTTTTTTAGATACCAATTATCTTGGCCAGATAAGCTAATATAATCAATTAAGTAACCATCTTCTTTTGGAACATAATCTCTGAATCACTTTCCTAGACATCAGTCAAACTGACTAACCCTAATCCAGTCCAACACTTAGAGTTTCTTATCCTAATGAGCTCGATTATCCTTAGGGGCTAACATCTAATTGATTTTAAGTTAAGATCTAGGTTTATACAATATGAAGGGTGGTGGTTTATGGACTAAGAAAGGGTGATCAAATCTCCACCTTATCTTGTTTAATGGGTTATGCCCTTAGAGTCTATTATGAATATACAATGCAAACAAAATAAGGAGCCTAAACATATTGATTTCTTTTAAGGTTTAATTAGTTTCTTTATATTAATTAAGTGTTATGAGGTATATTTGTTTTCTTGTTATATTAGGTTATTTAAAGCAAGAAAATAAAAAGTAGATTTTAATTAAGTTAATTAGATTAATTATGTTAGATTTTATCTAAACTAATTTAGAGAATCTGACTAATTAGGAAATAAATTATACTAGTCTTAAAAGATAACTAGATAGCCTAAGAAATTAAATTAATTTTTAAGATAATAATTTATTCTAAATTATAACAAGTAGTAAATTGATTATACAAAATAAAATAATTTTTTAACTATGAAATTAAAGTAGTCTAGCTAAACAGTAATAAATAAATTATATATGAAAAGCAATATAAAGCAAAAATTTAAAAAAAGCTTAAATAGCAAGTAATTAAGTAATTAAATTAAATTAATGAAAAGAAAAATTATTAATTAGCATAATAAAGTATGAAAAGCAAAAGTTAAGAAAAGCAGTAATTAATAAACCAAAAATATAAAGTAGTAAAATAAATAAATAAGTAAAGCATAAAAAATAATAAAGTAGTAAAATAAAATAGTGAAATAAATAAGGTAATAAAATAAAATAATAAAATAAATAAAGTAATAAAGCATATAAGGCAATAAATAAGAAACTAATAATTTTTAATTTTTTTTAAATTATTTAAATTATTTTTTTAATTGAAGCAACCATGCTACATTCCTCGGTAATGTTATAAAAAATTTGATTGCTTGTCGTTATAACATCAAATAAAAATTAGACTCAATTTTTAATATTAAGTAGGATAGTTGGTGAGTTGGATGTCAATTTCCTCGGAGATTGAAGACTAAGCTGCATTCAATTTAATTAAAAAAATAAAATTTAAATTAATCTTTAAAGTAAAGATTTAAAGTAGTAAATTAAAAAGAATTAATTATAATTTAGAAAATTAAAAGAAAGCAACTACTTAGTTAATTAGGATTTTGAGATTAATTAAAAGTATTATGAAATTTTGAATCCATCTCTAAAATGATTATGATAATTTTTTTAATGCAAGAATTTAATATTTTTAAGAATTTAGTTATGACTATAATCTATTTTCTTTGAGCAAGAATCGTGTCTTCTGATCATGATCCATCTCAATAGAATCATAAATTGTTGAATACTTTAATTCTTAAAAAAAATTGATAACATAGCTTTTTATTGATTTTCTCGAATATAAACTACTAAATTGAGCATGGACTATATCTCCTGATCACAATCCATCTTCATAAATATAGTTTGTTTAAATATTAATTAATAATAAGTATGTTAATATTAGATCTCATCTATGGAAAATAAGAGTTAAGATTGGATAGGAGAATATGTCATTCATTGCATAAAAAAATTATAAAAAATAAAGAAAAAAATACAACCATGCTCAAAATCTTCATCTACATCCCAGGATTTTGACCTTTAGTTGCTCATGATTTAAAATTCTTTGACTCCAGGCATCTTCAGATCACCAAATAAATGAAAAGGAAAAAAAAAGAAAGAAGAAAGAAGAAGAAACAGAGAGGAGAGAGACTTGGAGGCTCTGTTTTCCCCCAAGGGAGGTCTCTATTCAGGTTTTGGTATATCAGGCCATTAAAAAGAGGAAGAAGGAGTCTGTGAGTCCTTATTGGACTTAATTTAGAGTTTAACTCGAATTATTCAGGTTTGTTGAATTTTTGGCCATTGGATCTTGATCAAATATCTTAGATTTCATCAAAAATCAGCTACAAACACTTAAATTATTGCCTAGATTGATTCTGGACTGTTGAATCGAAGCCAGGAGTGCTCTGCACCATTGGATCCTGCACTAGAGGCTGGAAATTTCCTAATCAAATCCGAAATAAGTCTTAGCCATTGGAAGCCGATCAAGAGAGATGAGGGTTGTCGAATCATGCTTCACTATAGCCATAGACCATCGTGGACCAGGCACGTCAAAGACTGCAGCCAATCACTGCCCACCATGCCATCTAAAATCCTAAAAATACTCCTATATGCCATGATGGATTTGCTGTAGACCTCTTAGTGGTTTAGGTTCACCACTTGTCGCACACCGATTCACCGCACTTGCTGAGCTGGGCGGTCCGTGCCTGGTTTCATGGACCAGTCGGTTGGACCACCGTGCACCAATCCTTTTTTTTTCTTTTATTTTAAACTTCTAAACTTCATAACTTTTTCATTTTAGCTATGATTTGAGTGACATTTATTGTGTCGAAACTGATAAATAGAGCTCTTCACATTGGTGGACTTTTTTTCTATAAAATACTAATAAAAATATTAATTTTTTAAATTAATATCAAATATTATATTATTTAATACTTTTATTTTTTAATTTATGATAATTATCATTTACATCAGACTCGAGTCAATTGATTCTAACATATGGCAAGAATCAGGTCTGATGAGTTTATCCTTGACCTATGTCTTATCGGGACTAATGGTAAAAGAATTATATAACATGGCAACCATACCTAGATATTCACCATTCAGTTCTGATGGGTTGCCACTACATACTGCTAGGTATCACTAGTGGATTATGGGGCCAACGAGCATTATTTTGATGATTGATGATCCTTGATGGATAGAATTGAAAGAAGTTCCAATCCATCAATTTTTTTTTTTATGATATCGATGATGGAGATCATGATATAATCCTACTATCAAACAGAATTGAACCTATGAGATCACACAACAAATGATTGGGTCTTGGAATGTTCAATTGGCTTATGGAGCATCAATTGGGTTAGGATTAGGAATCCTATTGGGTTTAGGTCAACCATGCTAGTACATGGTTATACCCAAATCCTCTAGAGCTTAGTTAACCTATTGGATAGGATGATTTTGACCAAGTCAAATATGATGTCTTATAGTTTAATCATAAGTGTTATGATTAAATCAAATAGAAGGAAGAGTCCTATTATCCACAATGTCCCAGGCATCACCTAGCTCTGATACCAATTGTTGTTCCTACAGCTGCTTGGAGCCACAGCCGTAGATCCGATCTTTTGCGTGAATCTGGGTGTTAATTCAGCAAACTAAAGAAGATCTAAGAAAGATGAAAGAAGCTAGGATTTTGGTGTTGGAACCAAAGAGAAGAGTGAAGAGAGTTAGAGAGAAAAGCTCAATTGTATTTCCTTCTTTTTTTTTGTAAAAGTTACAATGTCCTGGTTTATAGATCCTAGAGTTCCCACATGAATCCTAATAAACCCCAGCTTAAAAACTTTCTTAGACTAACCCAATACATGAAAGCACTCATCGAGCCCAAGTCTCACATGCTCTCATTATTGGGAATATGCCCTCTTCCCACATGGATCGGCGTGGTCGTCGGTAATTAGCCAAGCAACAAGAAAGTACTTCTTAGAGATCTCTACGGAAGCATGATCAAATAAATCAAGAAATAGAGAAGAAGAGAAGAAGAGATTTTTGGAAGAAAAGAGCTTTTATTCAGTATATTTCAGCACTCTTACAATATTGACCTATTTTTAGTATATATACTTTACAAAGGGTTAAGCCCAAACTCATAGAAAAACTTTTCAAACCTAAACAACCCACGTACACAAAATAATAATCCATGAAAACTGAGTCGGCCCAATTTCAGATTGAGCCGGCTAACCTGCGACTGAGCCGACCCAGTTATGTACCATGCCAACAGCCCAAAAATGCTACTTTCTATCTGAATGTTTCTCTGAGACCTAACCGACCCAGTCCTGGACTAAGCCGACCTAGTTCCTAACTAAGCTGGCTTAATCTCAGAGTGAGCCGGCCCAGTTTCTGAACTTTACTATTGAGACTGATTCTTCTTTCGGCTCGCTCCCATCTTTCCATGACCTATCTTCTCATGTTTCCAAGACTTGGGAGTGCCACTTCTGAGCTCACATTTTCCATCTTGGTGCTTTCAAGTTCTTGTGAACTCATTTCTTCTCAACAGACCCATCTGTGCCACACATCTCTGAAAGCTATCTCTGGAGAGTACCTTCACGAGTGCATCAGACTAATTCTCCTTAGTATGGACCTTCATTAGTTCTACTTCACCTTCCTCCACCAACTCTCTGATCTTGTGGTACCTCACGTCTATATGCTTTGTGTGTGCATGATAGACTGGGTTCTGTGCCAACAACAGAGCACTCTGACTATCACTGAATAGTGTAACTTTGCTCTGCTCCACCCCCAACTCATCAATCGGCCTCCTAAGTCAAAGGGCTTCCTTTGCAGCCTCCGTTATCCCAATGTACTCAACCTCCATGGTAGATAAGGCCGTGATTGGCTGAAGGGTTGATCTCCAAGACACTGGTCCACCATATACGTAGAAGAGGTATCCAGTAGTAGACCTCCTTGTATTAAGATCACCAGCATAATTTGCATCAACAAATCCTTCCAGAGGATCTGAACCTTCACCCATCTTCATAGATTGTTCTCCAAATCCTCCCGGCTGCCCACCAAACACCAAACCATAATCCCTTATTCCATGCAGATATCTCAATATCCATTTCAATGCTTTCCAGTGTTCCTTCTCAGGGTTAGCCATGTATCTACTAATCATGCTCATAGCATATGCTATATCTGATCTACAGCACATCATAGTGTATATCACACTACCTACAGTATTTGTATAAGGGACTCATTCCATGTACTCTCTCTCCTTTTCTGACTGGGGTACTATAACTTGGAGAGAGACATATGGCTCGGCAATGGCGTCTCTGTAGGTTTGGCCTTCTCCACCCCAAACCTCTTCAGAACCTTCTGGACATACTTTTCTTATGACAAATGGAGCACTCCTTTGCACCTATCTATGTAAATCTCCATTCTAAGAATTTTCTCAGCTAGACCCAAATCTTTCATCTCAAATTTAGATGATAGTGCCCTTTTCAAAACATCCATGCTTCTACTGGCTATGAGCATGTCATCTACATACAATAATAGGTACAGGGCATCCTCTTCATCTACATCCTTGATGTAGACACAGCAATTATGTTCACATCTGCTAAAACTCAGGCTCAAGATAAAGCTATCAAACCTTCGATATCACTGACAAAGGGATTATTTCAAGCCATACAAAGACTTTCTGAGTAAACACATCTTTTCTTCTTGTCCCATCTCCATGAAACCATCTGGCTGCTTCATGTAGACTCTTTCCTCCAAAGTCCTATGAAGGAAGGCCATCTTCACATCCATCTATTCCAATTCCATGTTATGCTGTGCCACCAGTAATAGCAAAACTCGAATAGATGTATGACGCACCATAGGAAAGAAAATTTTTGTGTAGTTAATCTCTTCTCTTTGTGAGTATCCCTTTGCCACCAGCCTTGCTTTGAATTTGATTTCACCTTGCTCTGAAGGTGCTTTTTTCTTTGTGAACATCCACTTTGAGCCAATAGGTCGAGCACCCTCTGAAAGATCCACCAGCTGCCATGTCTGATTCTTTTCAAGTGATTCCATCTCCTCCATCATGGCCTGCATCCATGAATCATGATCCTCACTCTCCATGGCCTCTATATAATTCTCTAGATCTCCATTAGCAGTGATGAGTGCATAGGAGATAATCTCATCAATGCCATATCTGATTGATCTCCTAATAGTACGTTGGAGCTTGTGCAAAGCCACTTCCACTGGCACATCTTTGTCTGATGTTTGTGGCTGCTCCTGCACATCTGTTTGAACTACCGTTCCTCCATGTTGATTTTCAATCTAAGACAATACTTTTCTGCCTAGCTCCACCTCAACAGGAACACTCCTGTAAGTGGATGTAACTTGCATGCCATCATTCTCTGACTGGCCATCGTTGTTCACCTTTGTTTCTCTAGTTTCATCTATCCTAGACCTTCTCAAGATGCTCTTCGCATCAAAGATAACATTCCTGCTGATCACTGACTTCTGTGTTTGAGAGTCCCATAGCAGGTATCCCTTGACTCCTCGTGGATACCCTATGAATGTCATCTTTTGAGATTTTGGGTCTAATTTGCTCCTCTCAGTTGCCTCCACATGTGCATAGGCTGTGTAACCGAAGACTTTCAGATGGCCAAGCTCCACCTTTTTTTCACCTCAGACCTCTTCTAGAATGCCTCCATTCTGCTTATAATGAGGGGACCTGTTCATAAGAAAACAAGAAAAAGTTAGAGCATCATCCTAAAAAAACTTTGGAAGTGATGTCTGTAGCCTCAAACTCCGTGCCTTCTCGATCACTATCCAATTCATCCTCTCCATGACACCATTCTGCTAGGAAGTCATCCTCACCGTGTAATGGTATTTGAAGCCATTTTTCTCACAATACCTCCTAAACTCTAGGCTAGTATACTCCCCTTCATTATTCGATCTCAGACATTTTATCTATCTCCTTGACTCTTCTACTTCAGCTCTTCAGGCTCTGAACCAGGCAAACACCTTTGATTTTTCTCAGATCAAATAAATCCACACCTTCCTTGAGAAATCATCAATGAAAGTAACAAAGTATTTTGCCCCACCTCTAGCTGATACAGGAGCTGGTCCCTATACATCTGATTGCACTAAATCCAGCACTCCCTCACGGTGCTTGGTACTTTTGGCAAACTTCACCCTATGCTGTTTGCCAAAGATACACAGCTCACAAAGATCTATGCCCTCCTTCTTCAGGGTTGGGATCATACCTCTTCTACTTAGTTCTATGAGCCCACGGTCACTCATATGATCCATTCGATAGTACCATAGTCAATATAAAATCTGCTCCTCCTGTGCTGCTTCTAGCACCATTGATATAAGATCTATGCACTATAATTTACTACTGAGCCTTCCATTCTGTAAAGATTGTTGCTCAGTCTTCTACCTCTCATCACCACCAAAGCTCTCTTGAAAATATTCAGACATCCACTCCCAGCCTGGCTACTAAAAGCATAACCCTGCTCCTCCAAGTAGCCCAAAGAAATCAAATTCTTTTTCGACTCTGGTACATGACTCACATTTAGTAATATATGAATGATCCCATCATACATCCTCATCCTGATGAAGCCAGTTCCAGCTACTTTGCATAGATGATCATCTCTAAGGCTGACACTTCCACCATCGACCTTCTGGTAGGTAGCAAACCACTCCCGATGAGAAGTATAGTGGTACGAGCATGCTGAATTTAATATCCACATAGTATCGCACTTTATAGATCCATCTAATACAACTAGCAGATCTTTTCCACTGCTCATGGAAGCTGTATCATCTTCCTTGCCAGTCTTTCCTTTTTCTGATCTCAAAAGGAGATAATCTCTCCTCAGGTGTCCAGGCTAATGATATTTATAACATTTCAATATCATCTTCCTCTGATCATGAGACTTTGACCTACCCTTGGATTTTCCTCTTGTCTTCTTATTTGATCTTTCCTATCTTTTGTTCACAGCCAAGATCTCAGACTTAGGGTCTCCCTTGTAGATCTTCTTTCTTTGCTCATTTGATCTGAGTACACCAACAACCTCTTCATAGTTTAGGGTCTTCTTCCCATAAACTAGAGTTGTTACAAGACCATCATACGAACCTAGGAGAGAACATAATAGCAGCAATGCCCGATCCTCCTCGTCGATCTTCACATCCAAACTCATTATCTCAAAATACACCTGATTGAACCTTTGGATATGTGCAACAAGATCTCCACCTTTGGACATCCTCAGACTATACAGCTGTTTCTTCAACGATAGCTTGTTCATCATGTTCTTTCCCATGTATGTGTTCTCCAGTCTCTCCCAGAGCCCCTTTGCCATAGTCTCTATGCAAACCTTGGGTAAAATCTGATCGGCCAAGCATATCCGGATTATGCTAAAAGCAATTTTCTCCAACTCTTTCCAATCCTCAGCACTAATTTTTTTCGGCCTTTCTTTTGTCAAGACCTTGTAGATCCTTTACTGAACCAACAAGTTCTTTACTCTTTGCTACCATAGGATAAAGTTTTCCTTACTATCGAACTTCTCAAAATCCACCTTAAATCCACTTGATCTCATGACTTCAAACAAGTCAAGAACAGATCCCTAACATCCTTCACGATCACACACCAGTAAAACTATCCTTCAAAGAAGATCTAATTAGCCCTAGATTCTCTTTCCAAATTTTTGTATGACCATTCCTCCATGTAAACAATCTCCACCTCAATCTAGAGACAACCACGAAGTAAACTAGAAGTTTTAGAATAAAACCTGGTGCAATAGATCCTGGATGTAGTAAATCCTAGGTGTCTTCCTTCCTTCCACGCAACACCGCTCTGATACCAAATGTTGGGAATATACGCTCTTCCCACACGGATCGGCATGGCCGCCGATGATTAGCCAAGCAACAAGAAAGTATTTTTTAGAGATCTCTATGGAAGCATGATTAAATAAATCAAGAAATACAGAAGAAGAAAAGAAGAGATTTTTGGAAGAAAAGAGCTTTTATTCAGTATATTTCAGTACCCTTACAACCTTGACTTGTTTTCAATATATATACTTTACAAAGGGTCAAGCCCAAGCTCATAAAAAAATTCTCCAAACCCAAAAAACTCACGTACATAAAATAATAACCCATAAAAACTAAGCCAGCCTAGTTTCAGACTGAGCCGGCTAACCTACGACTGGGTCGGCTCAATCCCATACTGAGCCAACCCAGTTGTGTACCTTGCCAATAGCCCAAAAATGTTGTTTTCTATCTAAATTTTTCTTTGAGATCTAGCCAATCTAGTCTTGGACTGAGTCGATCCAGTTTTCAACTGAGCTGGCTCAGTCTCAGAGTGAGCCAGTCCAGTTTCTAAACTTTACTATTGAGACTGATTCTTCTTTCGGCTTGCTCCCATCTTTTCATGACCTACCTTCTCATGTTTTCAAGAATTAAGGGTGTTACTTCTAAGCTCACACTCATCCCCTAGATCTAATCCCAATCCATACATGAATTAACCCCCTAAAGACCTCTCAAACTAGGCCTTAAGACCCCTAGGATCAACCCAGACCCTAGCCCAAAATAGACCCTCGCGTAACTCTGCCCGCGCACTGAGCCAGCTCAGTCTCAGCATTGAGCCGGCTAAGTTTCATTGGGTTGGCTCAGTCTGAAACTGAGCCAGCCCAGTTCTGTGCCATGTCTGAGTCCCAAAACTTGACCTTTCTGTTTGCCTGTGCTTTGAGAGTTAGCCGATCCAATTTTGGATTGAGCCGACTAACCTGCAGAAAATCTTTTTTCTACAGTCTTGATTTTTTGGCTTTGGTTCCTTGCTCCACCTTGAATTTCAAATCTTCGTAGCACCAACCAAGCCCTTTGAGGTCCTCAATACCCAAACCTCAAGCTCATGGAGAGTTTCATGCTGCCTCCATCCTAGGACAACTCCTATTCTAGCCCTAGGACCACACCTATCCTAGCCTCCCCAGAGCCCTCACCCTGACTCCGCCCGTGGCCTTTCAAGGCTTGGGAGCAGCACACCACCTACAATCTTCACCTTGATGCGTCCAAGCCTCGACACACCTGGCAACATCCTCCTGCATGATCTTGTTGTCCCTGCATGTCCTGATAGCCCTTCATGCTCATCTTGCCACTATCATTCTTCTTCAACTACTGAGATCCCTTTGAGGCCTTCAGGATGACCGCCTCCATCGCTGAAGTCCTTGGCTTGTTTCTCTGCACTACCTTTAAAATTGTAGATATTCTTCTGCTTGGCAGCTGCATCACTTGTCTTGGACTTCCCTAGAGATCATGCAACATTCTTTTATCGGCACTTGCCACATATCTTGATGCTCCACCTGACACTATCCCCTCAGAGCCACGTCTATCTTCCTGCACAATCCTCTCCACCTAGATCTGTATAGCCCCAGCACTGATGTTGGGATATAGGTCCTCTCTCTACACCCCTCTGCTTTGAACCCATGTCACAGCTTCCTCCACCCATGAAGACACCTCTACCCGATGCTCCAACTGAAATTGAAGTCCACCTAATGCTGTAGAAGCTGACTCTATCTCCGAGTCTTTCGAGGCCAACCATCCAATGCTGTACTGCTGGGCCTGCCGCTGTACCTCGAACACCATCACTGACCCTTTGGACCCTCTATACTCCACAGACCTATCCAAAACCATCTCAGATATACCACACCCTGTGGGCTGCTCCAAGACCACCAAGAGCTTATCCAAATCTTCACTTTTAGCAACTATACTAATGAAATCCGAGCTTTCTTCTTCCTTGCACTTCTTCCAAAGCAGACACTCTCACTTAAAGTGCCCTATTTCTCCACACTTGAAGCATCTCTTAGACCCCTTGCTGCCTCTCTGTTCACCCTTTTTCTTTTCTTTTCTGTGCTTCTCTGAAACCACAAGACTCTCCTAGAAGACCTCCTTCTTCGTCATCCATTTTCGCTACTCGTTGGACCTAAGCACTGATACGATTTTCTCATACACCAGTGTCTCCTTACCATACAGTAAAATTGTCACCAACAGATCGAAGCTCCCAGGTAGTTAACATAGTAATAATAGACTCTTGTCCTTTTCTAAATGTACCCCTATATTGAGCAAGTCCATGCTCATCTAGTTAAACTACTGAATATGCTCCACAACATCCTTGCCCTCCAACATCCGAAGGCTATACAGTTACTTCTTCAGCATCAATTTGTTGTACATGTTCTTCCCCATGTACAACTGTTGCAATCTTAATCATAATCCCTTAGGTGTTCTTTCCTCCAACACACTATACAAAATCTCATCTGCCAAACAAGCCCTAATCGTGGCACATGCCCTTTTCTCCAAGGACACCCACTCCTTGTCTATGATCTCCTCCAACCTATTTTTCAAGGTCGAATCCAATCTCATCTGAACTAGTAGATCCTCCATCCTTACCATCCACATCATGAAACTTTTCTTTCTATGAAACTTCTCTAATCTTACCTTCAACCCACAGTTCTCCATCATCAATCCAAATCTAATAATAGCAAACAGATAGATCTGAGAAATACCTTGACTAGGGATGGTGGACAGCAGCCCTGTGATCTCTTCCTTCCTCACAAAGCCTAGAGAAAGCTTTTAGATCTGAATCTTGCTGCTGATATCTGCTGAAAATTGATCTTCTTTTTCCACGCTCAACCTGGCTCTGAAACTAATTGTTGTCCACAATATTCCATGCATCATGTAGCTCTGATACCAATTATTGTTCCTACGATTGCTCGGAGCCACAGCCGTAGATCCGATCTCTTGCATGAACCTGAGTGTTAATCCAGCAAACTGAAGAAGATCTAAAAAAGATGAGAGAAGCTAGGGTTTTGGTGTTGGAACCAGAGAGAAGAGAGAAGAGAGAAGAGAGTTAGGGAGAAAAGCTCAATTATATTTTCTTCTTTTTTTTTTAGAGAGAAAGTTATAATATCCTGATTTATATACCCTAGAGTTTCCACATGAACCCTAATAAATCTCAGCTTAAAAACTTTCTTAGGCTAACCCAATACATGAAAGCACTCACCAAGCCTAAGTCTCACATGCTCTTATCTCTTGGATCTAATCCCAATCTATACATGAATTAGCCTCCTTAAGACCTCTCAAACCAGACCTTAAGATTCCTAAGATCAACCCAGACCCTAGCCCAAAATAGACCCTCGCGTAACTCTGCCCGCGCACTGAGCTAGCTCAGTCTCAGCACTGAGTCGACTAAGTTCCACTGGGTCAGCTCACAGACTGAGTCGACCCAGTTCTGTGCCATGTTTGTAGTTCCAAAACTCGATCTTTCTATTTTTCCTGTGCTTTTAGACTTAGCTGACCCAATTTTGGATTAAATTGGCTAACCTACAGAAAATCTTCTTTCTATAGTTTTGATTCTCTGGCTTTGGTTCCTTGCTCCACCTTGAATCTTAGGTCTCCGTAGCACCAACCAAGCCTCTTAAGGCCCTCAATATCCGAACCTCAAGCCCGTGAAGAGTTATATGCTGCCTCCACCCTAGGACAATTTCTATCCAAGTCCTAGGACCATACCTATCCTAGCCTCCCTAGAGCCCTCACCCTGGCTCCGCCCGTGGCCTCTCAAGGCTTTGGAGCACCACACCACCTACAAGTCCTTCATAAAAGGTACCTTCTGTCGCCCCATATGGATAGTTGTTTGGATTAGAGCTAATGCCTTAATTCCCTTCTCTCTTTTTGGCATGATCTGGTGGGTGTCAAACATACCTATTGGGGCATGTATTACATACCTTTTGGTGCATGGATTGCTAGCCTTTTGGGCGTCCCTCTCTTGTCATCCTCTTATGTGATAAGAGAAATTTTTTTGAATTTGGATTCAAATTTAAAAGGCAAGAAGAATTGGTGTGGGACTCTTGGGTGGCTAGGTCTATTTAAGAGAGCCTGTTCATGTGGTTTTGAAAGACAATCTCAAAGTAGTAAAGCCCTAGGCTCTCGTGAATCTCTACGCCATACTTCCTCTCTCTCCATCCCTTACACCCATCATATCCCATGCCCAAGGTGTTTGGTGGCCCATCCTAGGAGAGGATCTGATAGTTAGATCCAATTCTGAGTGAAGAAGGAGGGAGATCTAGACAATTCAAAGAAGACTGTGCAGCGATCAATGGTTGGTTGGCTTTGTCTCCTTCAATTTTAGATCAAAAGCATCGAGAAGCCTTCTTGGAGAAGAAGGGCATCATAGAGGAGCATTCCAAGATCTGATCTGGTAGATACCTGTAGAGACTAGACACTTGAACGACTTGAAGATAGGACCTCGTTCAAATGATCATCGAAAAGTGGAGTTTCTCTACTTGCACAAGTTGATGAGATTGCCTTCCTACTTTTTTTTCAATATTTTCTAATCACAAATCATGCAAAATAGATTTGGTATTGATCGAGATCAAATCTTGATCTATTTGCATGTAAGATCGAAAAATTTTATTTTTCGCTGCACTATATTTTTCTTCGATCATGCATGCAATTTTTTCTTTAGAGTTTCTCCATCCACAACCCTTTAGCTTGGTCTAATCTTGCCTTCAAACATTATAGAAGAGTTCAGTTGGTTACCTCGGCTTCCATTGGCTTATAGATGACCTATGAAAATGAGGTGATGAGTAATGCCGAGCTCATTGTATAACTCCTTGAATTGAGCATTGTTGAACAATCAGACATTGTCGATGATAATGATTCGAGATAACCCAAACCAGTAATGATAGCTTTTTAAACAAAGTTGTGAACCTTTGCCTTTATAATCTGAGCTAATGACTTAGCTTTGACCCACTTTGTAAAGTAATCGATCACCACGAGCAGAATGCTAAGGAAAATGCTATGATGATATCTATTCCCCATTATATGAAAGGGCATAAAGCACTAATTGGCATTAGAGGTGCTATGGGTTAATGCTAGATTTTTGCATTTTTTTTTGGCATTGGTCATATTTTTTGATAAGGTCGGCTATGTCTTGCTATAAGGTTGGCTAATAGTATCCTTACCGAAGCATTTTATAGGTCAATGACCTACTTCCTAAATGATTACTACAAATATCTTTGTGCATCTTTTGAAGTGCATAATTGGCTTCGATCAAGCATAAGCATCTAAAGAGAGGCAAGGAGGACCTTTTATATAGTTTGTCATCATAGAGAATGTAATGTGGGACTTGGTGCATTAGCTTCGGAGCTTCACTTCGATTGGGAGAAATAATTTGATGTTAAAGATATTCAATGATAGGGTCCATCCAGCTTTGTTCTAAGTCTACTTGCATCATCGATGTTGGTTCCTCGATGCTTGGCTTATCTAGAACCTTGAAATATGAGATCTTTTTGAGGTCAATGATACCTGAGGTGGCCAATTCTGAGAGGAGATCTATCCTAGCATTCTCTATTCTAGAAATTTGTTGAATGTTGAAGCTAGTGAGGGTGAGGAAGCATCCTTGATTTTCTGCAAGTATTTATCATATTTGACTCAAGTGCCTCATACTCAATCACTGGACTTGCTCAACGATGAGTTGGAAATCACTGTAGACCATTGGCCATTATACTCCAAGCACTTTTGTGATCTTAAGTCTGGTGATGAGAGCCTCATACTCAATCTCGTTGTTTGAGATTTGGAACTTGAACTTAATGGCATACTCCATGACCACACCTTTTGAGCTAGTTACAACTAGTCTGATGCTACATCCTACCAAACTCAAAGATCCATCAACATATAAGATCTAGGCTTTCTCAAGTATATCTTTCATAATGTCGGCTTTAGGTTGATTCTTTTTGGGATGGTATACTCTAAGATGAAATCAGTGAGTAGCTGCACTTTGATAGCATGCCAAGATTGGAACTCTAGGTTAAATTCACCAAGCTCAATCAACCACTTAGCATGTTGGTCTAAAGATTTAGGTCTTTGGAGGATAGTTTGCATCAATTGATCTATTAGCACAATCATCAAATAGGCTTGGAAGTAGGGGCATAGCTTCCATTTTGAGGTCATAAGGTCATACACCATCTTCTCCAACTTTGAATGTATTGTCTTTGCATCATGAAGGATTTTGCTAATGTAGTAGATTAGCTTCTATAGTTTTCCTTCTTCTCAAACTAGTATTGAGCTCATTGTAGTAGATGACCCCACTAAATATAAGTAAAGCACCTTGCTTGGTTTTGGCTTACTAAGGAGCGCAGGTAAACCAACTTATTTTTTTAGATCATTGGATGCTTGGCATTCCTCAGTCCATTGGAAGTCTTTGGCTCACTTTAGGGCTTTGAAGAATGAAAGGCACCTTTTAGCCAACTTAGAAACAAACCTACTGAGTGCCCATCAGATGTTGTACCTACTTTATTAACTTTAGTAGAGTCATCTCAAGTATAGCTTGGATTTTCTGGATTTGCCTCAGTTCATCATTGCAAGATTATGAAGCCGAGAAATTTTCCAAATGTAACCCTAAAGGCACATTTGCTTGGATTAAACTTCATTCGATATATCCAAAGAGTCACAAAGGATTCTTTGAGGTTAGCGATGTGGTGCTCGATTTCTCAAATTTTTACTAGCATATCATCGACGTAGACTTGCATGTTCCACCCAATCTACTTCTTAAAAAATTTATTGACAAGTTTTTGGTAGGTTGCTCCCACATTTATTAACCTACAGGGCATGTCCCTATAATAGAAAAGACCTTTGTTGGTAGCAAAGGTAGTTTTCTCTTCATCCTTAGGCATCATCCTTATTTGATTGTAGCATGAGAAAGCATCCATGAAGGTGAGGAGATAGTATCCCAAAATAGCATCGACTAGTTAATCTATTTGAGGTGATGGAAAGCTATCCTTCAGACAAACTTTGTTGAAGTTTGTATAGTTGATGCAAATATGTCATTTCCTATTCACTTTTTTGACAAGCACTACATTAGCCAACTAGCCCAAGTAATTCATTTCTTAGATGAAGCCAACTTCGATGACTTTATCTACCTTGTCATCAATAACTTCTACCTTTCCAAAGCAAAGTTTCTTTTCTTTTGCCTCATTGGATGATTTTAGGTCCATATTAAGCTTATGAACTATCGCTTTAGGATCTATTCCTAGCATATCGGATGCCTACCAGGCAAAACCATCTACATTAGCTCAAAGGAATGAAATGAGATGTTGTTAGGTCACTTGGTCTAGTTGTGAGCCTATTTGAATGGTTCTAGAGGTGTCACCTCCTTAGAGTAGGATTGAGACAAGCTCCTCGATTGGTTCACATCATTGCTCTTTTAGCTCATCTCTTACATCCAACCCTTCAATTGGAAGAGAATCCATTGGCTTTTTTTCCATGAGGGTTGCCATGTAGTATTGCCAAGCTAAAGCTTGGTCTCCTCAAATTCTTTGATGACATTCCTTGTTGAAAATCTCATCAACAAATGGTAGGTTAACACCATAGCTCGGAGAGCATCTAGCCTAGGTTGACCTAAAATTACATTGTAGGCAAACAGAACCTTCACAATTAAGAAGTTCAGAAGCACAATCGACTATTATGGTTTCCAACTTGCGGTGACGGGTAGGGTTATTACACCTCTAACATAGACTGCATTTCTAGAGAATTTGATGAGAGGAAAGTTGTTGTGATTGAGCAGTAGATAGACTTATTTTATAGAATATATCATAAAATAAAATATTGATCGAGCTTCCATTATCAATTAAAATTTGATGTACATCATAATTTGTAGTAGTAAGAAATATAATGCATCATCATGTAAGGACTAACCTCCCTTTAGATCAGCATTGGAGAATGTGATGACATCTCTGATTCTTTATCTCTTTGGGACCATTTCTTCCTCTTCTCAATTGGGGTCACAAGATGAACTAGAATGTAAGCTGATTTGCCCCCCAAAAATAGTATTGATGATGTCGGTAGTGAGTTAGTTGTGCTGATTCTCCTTGGTTGGATGCTAATCAACTTGGTCTTCCTCTTAATCTCATTGTTTGTTAACATATCAACCAAGTCATCTACATTAGATGAGCACTTCAATTTCATCCTTGAGCTATACGCATTGCTCCATGTTGTGGTTACAGTCATGGTGGAATCAGCACTATTTTCTCATATTCCACTTATTGGCTGGCACTTTCATTCTCCTCGAAGGGCTGTAGATACCCTTGGCCCTTGATTTCCATCAGAATTTGGGCAATTGGTTCACTGAGTGTATACCTCTCAAATCTCATAGGTGGAGTTTGAGATTAGTGGGTTTGAGGTAGTGTCCTCAATCGATGTGTGCTCCTCTTACTTTGCTAGCAGCTGCACCTCAACTCATTTTTTTTTATTCCTCTTCATCTTCTCTTATTTCTAAGTTGACCCCCAAATAAATCTCCATGGAAGGCCATGGCCTCCTCAGCATTCACATATTTCTCCACTCGAGTCAGTATCTTAGTGAAGTCTTTCAAAAATAGCACTTGTAAAATCTGCCCTTTATGATGGACATGGCGACCAACTAATCCAAATCACAAACTTCAAGGTAGCCACATTAAAGCAATTCACAATCTCTAAGGAACTCTCCTCTCTACTTGAAATTGATAAGGGAGTCTAATCTATGTCACTGTCTCCTACTACTGATGAAGTGCACCATGAATAATTGGCCAAGCTACTCAAAAGATTGAATTGAGCCTGACTGAAGGTTCGAATACCAAAACTAAGCTGCTTGTTAAAGAGTTAAGGGGAAAGCTTGGCACACGATACTATTAATGGTGCAATGAAGAAGCATGAGATCCTTGAAGTTCTCTAGATGGTCAATAAGATTGGTGGTCCCATCATATGGCTCTAGTCAAGGCATCTTGGACCCAAGCGGGATCAATTTGTCCATGATCTTCTGGCTAAATGGTAGGCTCACGCTAAAGTCAAACTCATCAAGCTAGGCATGAGCCTATCCTTTAAGGGCCTCAATCTGCTAATGCATCTCTTGGAGCTTCTTGGCAATGTCAACATCTTGGGTAGAAAATACCCCAAGTGTAGGAACAATGAATGCCCCAAAGTAGAATCCTTCATGAAGTGGGGTCTCAATGAATAGCATCCATGGCCATGCTCGGGACTCCTTGGTCAGCTATGCTGACTTGGCTAAGCTCACCTAGGACTGCATGTCATGGTGAGAATGGTGTCTTTGTGCTGGATGAGCTAAAGTGGGATTTAGATTATTTGGCTGTGGCTGAGGTGCAATTGATTGTTACATCCCTTGGACCACCATAGTTGAGATTAAATTGCCCGGAAGTCACAAGTACTAGAGGCTAAGATGGTTGAGATGGTGGTATGCAAATTGGACTTGGTAGGAAAGCATTGGAACGACATGAGGTGAGTAATTCCCCTACTTCTGTATAATTTCATAATGATGGGATGTTGAATTTCTCTCTTCCAAAATTGGCACCAACCATTTTGTACTACCAAACTATTGTTGTTGAACTTTAAGGTCCAATTGAGATTAGTAGGGACCAAAGAGAGTTGAGATTGGTATTATAGCCAATGCTCCTTGGACAAATGCTGAACTTGAAAAGAAGTCCTCTTACCAGAGTTTTTCTGGCAGAAGATCCTCTGACACTCAAGTTAGTTAGAGTCTAGAGAATAGTGAAAGAGAGAAAAGGAGAATGAGAGAGTGAGATAGTAAAAAATGAGCATTGGAATATCAGTCAAGAGACTTTCCTAAGGGTCCCCTACCTCCCTCTATATAAATAGTGATGTTGCTAGCTATTTCCACGACAAATGGTTCATGCAGTAATTGCATGCAATGGCTAGTTCATGGCTTAAGAAGCCCTAAGAGCTAGCCATGTACTTCAGTAGTTACGAGCACTTTAATTGTGTGACAATGGCTACAGGCATAACTACCACTAGCATTTTTAGGCTAATGCAATCATGGTTTTAGGTCGTTTATGTCCATGGTGCTAGGTCAATTTTGCCAAACTTGTCTACCTTAGGCCGTATCGAGGTTAGCTAAAATATTCCCCGCATCAAGTTCCATGAAAACAATAGTAGATTTCACATTATTTCCTTTTAAATTTTTGCTTTTGCATATTATGATGATAATTAAGCATTTTAAAGTCTATTTTGAAGTAAAAATAAAAATTTTCCATAGGGTTGAAGTGTAATTTATGGACTTCACTAAATTAGGGTCACAAAGCTAATAATCCTTCATTTCATTACTTGTTAAAACTAAATCTTCATTCAATATTATTTTCTTTAATAAGAATCTAAAGAAAAAAAAATTTCATAAATCTAGAAGTTTGGTAAAACTAGTAAACTAGAACGTGCAATGCACATTTAAGAAAATTATAACAAACACAATAAGTATATAACTATAAATTATAATAAAATAAAAAGAAAATAAATCAAATACATGAAAGAAATACAACACAAAAGAAACAAAATTGAAAAAGAAAAATTAAAACATATAAATAAATCAAATGTGAAAAATAAAATAAAACCAATTTGAGTTAAAGTAAGATAAAAATATTTTTAAATAAAATTATTTTTCTTGTCCAAATCTTTTCTTCTGCTACTATTGTTTGATTTAATTATTGACTATTCTAGATCTTGGATCGGGGCATTTGATCTATATCGAGTAGTATGCCATTCTATGTAATATCAACATAAGTTTGGAATGTACTCAAGCAGTGTGCAACTTTGATTAGATTATCAAGAACACAATTTTCAAAGTAGTGAGTTAAGTGTTCATAATTCTTATATTTCTAGTTCGGCATGATTTTGTTGGTAATTTAGATAGGCAAACATATAGACTTTATTACGATTTGATATTCAAATTGTGATGGCTAGTTTTACCAATATCAACATGGCTACTTTTGCTACCACCACTAGTCTCTTAAGTTGAACAATACTAATCCAAGTTGGAAGTCTATAATCAAAGCAAATTTTATAAAACAAAATTTGTAGGCTATCTTGAAAGAGTCAGAGAATACCAGTAGAGACTAAGAATGCTAAAAAGAAGTGACATCTAAAATCGAGGAAGATGATGTGGGGATTATCTAAGCTACAATTAATGGAAAGAATTATCTTCCTATTCAAGATATATATATATATATATATATATATATATATATATATATATATATATATATATAAAAGCCAAATAAAGCATAGAATATTCTAGCAACTGTCTACACAAGAATTTGTATGGGGAGAAATTAAAATATTCTCAAATAAAATTTTCCAAAAAGTGGGTATTAGTTCCATGATTTTCCAAAAAATCCAAAAGAATTCAAAGACGAAGAGTTGAAGTTAGAAGAGTTTGACCAGTTAGACACTAGAACAAGTTTGAAAGACTCGGAGCGTGACATAGTTGATTAGCTCAAGGATCAACAAAGTTTGAAAAAAAATTTAGAGCAAGAGGAGCTTGATCAGATATATACCATATCAAATTCAAAAGAGATCATGATTGAAGAATAACTTGATTTTGAAAGTATTAGTACGAGTCAAAGTATCTATAGTTGATCCCATTATGGAGATCTACATCAAGTAGTGAGATCACATGTTGAAGCTATAAAAAATATGGATGTTTCATATAGAGATTTAGTTAGCTATAAGGATAAACAAAAAGATCATGCAACAAAAAGATATACTTGGTGTGGATGACTCACATTATGCCTTGGTATTCGACAATGTTAGTTAGATGTGTGTGTGGTCAAAATGTTAGAGTGAAATAGTTAGATGTGTGTGTGGTCAAAATGCTATTGTTGATTGTACTTATTTGCAAGTAATGTAAGATGCAATGGTGAGCATTAACTATGGTTGGGAATTTGATATTCGTTGGCATAAGCTGAATATTTTTATGGAATCTCAACACTATGATGATGAAGTCAATGTTGAGAAAAAATGTTGGAGGACATCATCGATTTCAACATATACATTAAAGAGGGGCTAATAAAGGAGTTATCATTCAAGTTGATGAAGAAGATACATTATTGGATCATTGGTATCACAAGTCATTGCATGTTGTTGTTATTGTGGTAATAATTGCAGTAGCCACCATGGTATTTTACAACATCAGTAAGTCCAACAATACTAGCATGAACTTTATTACGAAGGAAAGTATTAAGATTTATGCCAAGTCTTATCAGGATTTTTGCTTTAGTGTTTGTCCATGTTAGTGAAGGAAAATCCTGATTTCCCCGATCAGGTTCGTTCGGATCTGATCGGATAAAAAGATATATTTTAAAAATTTTTCTCTTTGATCCAGATCAGATCTGGGATATTTCAAATCTGATCTTTATTATTTTAATAATTAAATTAAATTTAATTTACCTTAACGTAGGGTAATCCTATTATCCGTTGATGATCCTATAAGCAGCGAAAGGTTCTGGATCTAGCCACGCAAGTTCCTGACCTCTATCGGTATCCATTCGGATTAGATCTGGAGATCCTCTTCTTTTCTATTATGTCTCCAAAAATTAGATCTAGATCTGATTTGGAGGATCTTCAAAATACCTTTCGAAGATCAGCAGTTGTCCTTTGCAGCAGCATAGCCTTCTAGCTTTCTGTCGCCTTTCTCTCGTTTGGATTGCACCAACTTGGATCCCAAACGCCTTTGGGTGTGGAGAGGAGAGGGAGAAGATAGACTTGGCATGGAGGAGGAGAGGAGAGGCAGCCTTAGGGTGTGGGAATTTTAAATTCTTTTCAATGCTCTTTGGGTTGGGCGCAGGGTTTTATTTATAGACTATGCGTGATCCAACTCCTCTTCTTCCCAACTAATCACAACCCTTTGTGAAATCAGATCTAAATCTGATTAGTGGGAATAGAGTCCCCTGGATTCATTCTTAGATAGCACCTAAGATCAGTCAAACTTGATTCTTAGGAGAAGTCTAATCGGAATCCAAAAAGGAGATGGAGTCCCTGTGCAACAGGGACTCCTGGGCGCCTCCTGCTTGGGCGCACGCCACCCTTGGCGTGCGCCCTGCGCCCTCCTCCTTGCAGGTTCTGAGGAGGACAACCCCCACCAGCTCTCCAATAGGTGCGTGACATGTGGACAAAAGTCAAAGTATCAATGGTCAATATTTGACCAGTCAAAGGTCAACTTTTGACCAAAGTCAAAGGACGAGAAATGGCAGGTGACCAAAAATGGTAGGTATTATCTTACAAAATAAGACAACCCTTTTCTGATCTAGATAGGCTCCAGTCAGACCAAGTGAAGGCCTCTGATCAAGCACAACACTCCTTTGGCTCGGTCAGGACAACTATTTATAATAGTAAAAGAAGAACGTTAGGTTCAATCGAGTGCTAGCATGATTTTCTTGAACCTAATTGAATCTCATTCAGATCAATTGAACTGGATCAATTCAATTGATGATCACCAGATTCAAACCCTTATTTGTGTGACCCAGTTAGATTTAGTTTTGTATGGTAATGGGATATGTCATGATCTCTATCATCGACATCATCGAAACTCCTTTCGATGGATCAGAACTCTTCTGATTCGAACAGCTAGAATGATCGATCATCTAAATCATTCTAATTGCTCCCAAAATCCACCAGTGACACCTAGCAGTATATGGTGGCAACCCATCAGAGCTGAATGTGAACCTCTTGGTGCAGCTACCTGTGTGATTAAGTTCTTCTATCTTGAGCCCCGATCAGATTAGGGTTAAGGTGAACTCGTCAAACCCTAGTCTCTATCATATGATGTAATCATTCGATTCAAGTCCGATGTGAAAATCTAAATAGAAACTCTTTCTATTATTTCACTCTGCCATGGCCATGGGCTTCTGGACTTGATTCTCATGATCATCATAGGGCTGCTCCTCTACCACCGAGGTAGATAGATTCCATCTTGATGCAATCCAGTTCCTACAATGAACATGCTATAGCCAACATACACCTCAGGATTTTGAATGGCTAGGAGACCGAGTTATGGTGTAGTCAAACTATAACACCCTCAAGGTGAACTGCCGATGCACCTCAGGTCAAAGAACCAGACACATCACTGCAGCATCGAGTCAGTCATTGACGAGAAGGTAGACTTCCTAATGACTACTCGAGGTGGTCACGCTCAGTGCCCTCGTTCTCTAACGAGTACCTGTACTCTCGCTCCGGTGTCTCCACACCATAGACTCAAGACTCATCTACTAAAGAGAAGCGATTGTACACCAACCTTTCCGATCAATCACCATCCTCATGATGATCCTATGGTCGGGAGCATTTTATGAGTTAATAATGATTATTCATGTCTTAAATTTTCAACTCTTAAAAATATGAATTATCATTATCATTAACTCAAAGGATGTATCACAGATACTAAATACACATATGTGATAGAAAATAATCCATTTTATTGATTTAGTCAAAATTATAATTTTGCCCCTAGAAGTGTATTACAAGTGTCAGCCAATTCTGACTTCTAGGGCACATATATCTAAACCAACTTCCACTTATCTAAAGCCATTGCTACAAGTCTATTCCCATCTTCTTTAAGGTGGGCTTCGATCTTCTGCTGGACCAACGGCTTGTAAGCGTCTGCCACATATCTGTAGTCACTCTCTTGACCTCGACGTAACCTTCTCGAGGTAATCGCCAATGAGGTTGGTATCGCCGCTCAATGTTACTGAATTTTTGGTAGATCTCGCTCCTTAGCAAGGACTTATGCGCCATTATTGTCGCAGTATAGAGGAATGGCATTTGATGGCATTACTTCATTTCTAGCAACTTCTATTACCAGAATGCTTCCTTCGTACCTCTATTGCGCTCGATATATTCTTGCTTCCATGGTGGAATTTCTATCACGTTTGCTTAGAACTCTTCCAGCTGACAGCACCACTATTGCATACAAACAGACTCCAGATGTCGACTTTCGATCATCTACATCGGACATGAAATTTGAGTCTGTGTATCCCTGGACTTGGAGTTCTCTGTTACCAAAGACCAACATCATATCCTTTGTTCTTCTCAAGTACTTAAGGATAAATTTCACAGAAGTCCAGTGTTCTTCACCTGAATTTGACTGATATCTGCTTGTGACACTCACAGCATGGACTATATCAGGTCGTGTACATAGTATGGCATACATGAGGCTCCCTATTGCAGAAGTATAAGGGATCTTGCTCATGCATTCTATTTCCTCAGGTGTGCTAGGGCACATCTTCTTGGAAAGATGAATACCTTGTTTGAAGGGTATTAATCCCCTCTTAGAGTTTTTCATACTAAACCTCTTTAGTACTTCCTCTATGTACATCTTTTGTGAAAGTCCTAGCATCCTATTCGGTCTATCCCTATAGACCTTAATTTCTAGAATAAAGGATGCTTCACCTAGGTCTTTCATGGAGAATTCCTTGGACAACCATATTTTGACTGTCGTTAACATGGGAATATCATTCCCAATAAGGAGGATGTCATCCACGTACAATACGAGGAAGAGAACAGTGCTCCCACTCACCTTTTTGAAGACACACGGTTCCTCTTCATTTTTGATGAAACTAAACTTTTTGATCACATCATCGAAACGAGTGTTCCAGCTCCGAGATGCTTGCTTAAGTCCATATATGGATCTTTGCAGCTTACAAACTTTGTGATCAGTATCACTGGATGTGAAACCTAGTGGCTGTTCCATATAGATATCTTTCTCAAGATATCCATTTAAGAATGCCATTTTCACATCCATTTGCCATATTTCATAATCGAAATAGGCTGCAACGGCAAGCAATGTGTGGATGGATTTTAGCATAGCCACTGGAGAGAAGGTATCCTGATAGTCAATGCCTTCGCGTTGACTATAACCTTTTGCCACTAGTCTAGCCTTGAATGTCTCCACATTCCCATCTGCACCAATCTTTCTCTTGAAGATTCATTTACACCTAATAGGTACTATACCTTCTGGTGGATCTACCAAGGTCTAGACTTGGTTCGAGTGCATCGAGTCAATTTCTGACTGCATTGCCTCTTACCATTTCTTGGAGTCGATATCTGATATCACCTCGTTGTAGGTTTTGGGATCATCACCATGAGCACCATTACCTACGAGGAACATTTTCTCTACTTTCTCTGAAATAATACCTAAGTATCTTTCAGGAGGACGAAAAACTCTTTTCGATCTACGAGGTGGAGGAGGTAGTGTTCTTATTGGCTCAACCTGATTTGATTCCAATTGATCCTTAGCTCGTTGTACTTGTGAGACTTTCTCATCAAGCTTGATCTGCTTTTTCAATGCCACTATCTTGAATAAATTATTTTCAAGAAAGATGGCATGTCGACTCACAATCACATTGATGGCTTCTGGAATGTAGAAATAGTATCCTAATGACTCTTTTGATATCCTATGAATCGAGCTCTGAAGGACCTAAACTCTAACTTGTCCGCTTGTTGTCTTTTGACATGAGCCGGACAGTCCCAAATTTTGAGATGACTCAGATTTGATTTCTTACCGTACCATATCTCATATGGTGTGGTAGGAACGATTTTAGAGGAAACCCTATTTAGTAGATAAATTGAAGTTAACAATGAATGTCCCCAAAGAAAATCAGGGAGGTCTGTGAAGCTCATCATGGATCGAACCATATCCAATAGAGTTCAATTTCTCCATTCTAAAATTTCGTTGAGTTGAGGTGTTTCTGATGGAGTCCATCGAGAGACTATGCCATTTTTCTTGAGATAGTCTAGGAATTTTTGGCTAAGGTATTCACCTCCTCGATCTGATCAAAGAATCTTAATGGATTTTTCAATTTATTTTTCTACTTCATGTCTGAATTCTTTGGACTTTTCAAAAGCTTCAGACTTGTGTCTCATAAGATACACATACCTAAATAGATCATTAGTAAAGGTAATGAAGTAGACAAAATTACCTCTAGCCGGCACATCAAATGGGCCGCACACATTAGTATGTACTAGGGCAAGGAGATCTGTGGCCCTTTCCCCATGTCCAATAAAAGGGAGTTTAGTCGTTTTGCCTTGAAGACAAGATTCATAAGTTGGATATGACTCGAAAGTCAACGGACTTAATAGCCCATTTTTCTCCAATTTGTTGATCCTATCTTCTACTATATGACCTAATCTCAGGTGCCATAGATATCTATCGTTTGGACTATCCCTAGGTCGTTTGGCATTTATGTTTTGCTCGATAGTTAGAATAGATACATCAATATGTAGCTGACAAAGATTGTTAATAAGGAAACCATTTGCAATTTTATTTTTTTTAAAAAGAATGTTACAATGGCCCTTAAAGAAGGTAATCACATAGCCTTCTAGTGCTAAGCATGAAACAGAAATTAAATTCTTGCTAGCTGTAGGCATATAATAATAGTCTTTCAAAACTAAGTCTAAACTTGATGGTAATCGAAGAGGGTATGTTCCCACCACCACTGCAGCAACTCTTGCTCCATTATCGATGCGTAGGATCATGTCTCCATCCCTCAGCCTTCTGCTATCCTCAAGATCCTGCATGGAAGTGCACAGATGAGCACTAGAACCAGAGTCAAGCACCCAACTGGATGCAGAAGAAACTATAAGATTAGACTAAAAAATGAGCATACCTCTAGAAGGACTTTCCTTCTTATTCTTCAAGGTGGCTAGGTAAGTAGGTAGTTCCGCTTCCAATGGCCGTCCTGTTGCAATGAAATACTTTCTTTGACATCGACTTCTTCATTCGGCCTTGCCTTCTTCTCTTGCTCCTTCCATCTTTGCTTTTTCACAGACTTCTTTTTTCTTTCTAGAAGTTTTCTTTTGAAAGAAGTCCGTCTATAGCAAGAACTGAGCCTTTAGAACCTTTCATAAGAAAGCTCAGGTGACCAGCAATTCATTAATTTTGCCAAGGATTTTGAATTTATGCATATGTGTAATTCATGATGAATTGCCCATATGCATCAGTCAAGGATTGCAGAATAATATCATTCTGCAGATCCAAGTCTAACTTCATACCGAGCTTCTCAAGCTCTTCCAAGTCCTTGATCAATCTCAGACAGTGATCCTTGACTGACTGCCCATCACGGCATCTTAGCCTTAAAAAGTCTTATGACTTGATACTTGGCTGCACGACTCTGTTCACCAAACATCTCCTGTAGGTGAGCCAACATTTGGCGAGCAGTCTCGATATCTTCATGTTGGCACTGGAGCTCATCAGACATCGAGCCCAACATGTAATATCTAGCCTATACTTCGTCTATCCCATTATTTTCAGATGCCTTCGTTCAGTGGAATGGACGGCTGGTAAGATGGGAGGGTCCTAGTCTAATACATGTGTTAACTTTTTGGAACCCAAAATAATTTTGTAGTTCTTGAGCCAATCCTTATAATTGGGTTCGGTAAGTCTATGTGTATCCAGGATACGTGCTAATGGATTGGATGCAGATATTTTCCTATAGAGAGTCAAAGATTCAAAGTTAGATCTATAATTATGACTTGACCAATATTTAAAAAATTATTTTTTAAATAAATTAGCTTCACTATTTTCTTCAGATCCCTAACACCTCTGATAGAGATGCAAAAATCTCCACGATTAATGATTTCTAATGGGTTGCGGTGCTCACCAACAGACCATTACCTCACCTAATAGTTATTGGTGATGGGTTAGCCAATGAGTGAACAACTCTTGTTCAATGATTCTCTAATCATGGTGCATCCAAACTTGATCTCTGATTCATAATCTCACCATATCTGGAATGTTGATCCACTCCTTAGTTAAGTCAGACCCATCATTTGCACAGACTGGATTTCTAATTGAATCTCTCACCGTATCTAGAATATTGAGTCCAACTCATCCTCCAGCCCATAGCATCCAATGCCTAATAGACATGGTTGCATCTTCTTGGTGCAACTGAGCCACTGTATCCAGCCGAGAACAATCAACCCCAAAAAGGGCCCACACATCTACAATGGTCGAAGACCTCAGACTTAATCTTTTCTTAGGGAGAATTGATTCAGGTCTCATTAAACTAGACTTGTCATAGTTATAACAATTATGACTAACCTAGTGGCATGGGTTAGCTCGGATTATTGACTATCTCAAATCAGAACTGAGTCAACAGATATGGCCAGATAAGTGAGACTAGTGGAAGGGATATGCCATTAACTCGTACAAGAATGCATTCAGGTCGAGTAGCTCCCAATTAAAAATCAGTCAGTCGTATGTGCCAAACTTACCTTAGACACCAAATTATTGAGTCAGAACCAATTGGGTTAGCCTACAATCTAGACTCTAACCTCTGAGCCTAATTAGGTCTTGCTTGATCGTGAGTCGATCTTGACCTAGACTTAATCCTATTAGGTTGATCAATTTAAGCATTGTTGATCCCATCTAACCAACTCTTGATTCAGTTTGATCAACCACTTAGACCTAATTGAGCTACCCAAACCCGAACCCAGTATTATGAATATGTCTTAGATCTAAAATTCTTAATTTTAGACTTAATTAATATTTTATAATCTTAATTCTTAATTAAGTAGGGTTCATAAACAAAATATGCAAATAAATCCTAGGGTTTCAGGATCTAGGATTTTGCAGAAAGTAAGTTTTGGGTTTTGATTAAGGATGAACAGGCAGCACCCCTACACGTCATAAGAAAACACCCCATCGAATGGAAAGGAAGGCCTTTAAACCCTTCTTCATTCTATATCGGACGGCTAAGAGGACGCCTTAATCAGGAACATGCAATACTTAAAAACAGTTTTAAGATCTATATCATATATCTCATATACAAATTAGATCTAACATAACATATTTTGCATACATCTCATGTATCAAATCATGCATATTTTTCAAATCTAAATTATCTCAGTAATAATCTAAAAAAATTAGATTTAAATTGATCTTATACAAAATAAACTCTAATCTAGAAACTATGTAAACTATTCTACAACTAGTCTAGACATGGCACCATTCATATCTCATATGATGTTTAAAATTAAATAATTTTTATTTACTATTTTTAGATAATATTATAATAATATAATATTAAAAAATAATAAATAAATAGATCTTAAAATATGATTTAATCAAATTAATTATAAAACATGCAAACTATTCTATAGAACTATTCTATTTTAAACTAGTCATGCATATTTCTAATCTTAGATCTAAATCATTTAATTTTAATTTTTTTTTTAATTTTAGATATCATATCTCCATGTGACATCTAAGATCACTTATTTTTTAATTAAAATAAAATTAAAATAGATCTAAAACTTTAGACTTCTTGATCCAGTTGAAGAAAAATCCTAATTTTTAGACCAAGTTCGTTCGATATGATCGATATCAAGAGATATATTTCAAAAATTTTGTCTTTGATCAGATCAGATCTGGGAATTTAGATCTAATTTTATATTTTAATAATTAAATAAATTAGATAAATTAAATTAATTTAATTTACCTTAACGTAGGGTAATCCTATTACCGTTGATGTCCTATAAGCAGCGGAAGGTTCTGGATCTAGCCACGCAAGTGCCTTGCCTCTACCGATATCCACTCAAGCTAGATCTAGAGATCCTCTTCTTCTCTATCACGTCTCCAAAAATCAGATCTAAATTTGATTTGGAGGATCTTCAAAACACCTTTCGAAGATCAGCAGTTGTCCTTTGCAGCAGCGCAGCCTTCTAGCTTTCTGTCGCCTTTCTCTCATCTGGATTGCACCAACTTGGATCCCAAACTCCTTTGGGCATGGAGAAGAGAGGGAGAAGATGGACATGGCATGGAGGAGGAGAGGAGAGGCAGCCTTGGGGCATGGGAATTTTTAATTCTTTTCAATGCTCTTTGGGTTGGGCGCAGGGTCTTATTTATAGACTATGCATGATCCAACTCCTCTTCTTCCCAACCAATCACAACCCTTTGTGAAATCAGATCTAAATCTGATTGGTTGGAATAGAGTCCCCTGGATTCATCCTTAGATGGTGCCTAAGACCAGTCAAACTTGATTCTTAGGAGAAGTCTAATCAGAATCCAAAAAGGAGATGGAGTCCCTGTCCAACAGGGACTCCTGGGCGCCTCCTGCTTGGGCACACGCCAAGGGTGGCGTGCGCCCTCCTCCTTGCCAGGTTCTGGCAGGGGGACAAGCCCCCACTAGCTCTCCAATAGGTGCATGACATGTGGATAGAAAGTCAAAGTGTCAATGGTCAATATTTGACTAGTCAAAGGTCAACTTTTGACCAAAGTCAAAGGACGAGAAATGGCAGGTGATCCAAAAATGGCAGGTATTGTCTTACAAAATAAGACAACCTTTTCTGATCTGGACAGACTCCAGTCAGACCAAGTGAAGGCCTCTGATCAAGCACAAACTCCTTTGGCTCAGTCAGGACAACTATTTATGATAGTAAAAGAAGAACGTTAGGTTCAATCGAGTGCTAGCACGATTTCCTTGAACCTAATTGAATCTCATTCAGATCAATTGAACTGGATCAGTTCAATTGATGATCACCAGATTCAAACCCTTGTTTGTGTGACCCAGTTAGGTTCAGTTCTGTATGGTAATGGGATATGTCATGATCTCTATCATCGACATCATCGAAACTCCTTTCGATGGATCAGAACTCTTCTGATTCGAACAGCTAGAATGATCGATCATCTAAATCATTCTAATTGCTCCCAAAATCCATCCAGTGACACCTAGCAGTATATGGTGGCAATCCATCAGAGCTGAATGCGAACCTCTTGGTGCAGCTACCTGTGTGATTAAGTTCTTCTATCTTGAGCCCCGATCAGATTAGGGTTAAGGTGAACTCGTCAAACCCTAGTCTCTATCATATGATGTAATCATTCGATTCAAGTCCGATGTGAAAATCTAAATAGAAACTCTTTCTATTATTTCACTCTACCATGGCCATGGGCTTCTGGACTTGATTCTCATGATCATCATAGGGCTGCTCCTCTACCACCGAGGTAGATAGATTCCATCTTGATGCAATCCAGTTCCTACAATGAACATGCTATAGCCAACATACACCTCAGGATTTCGTATGGCTAGGAGATCGAGTTATGGTGTAGTCAAACTATAACACCCTCAAGGTGAACTGCCGATGCACCTCAGATCAAAGAACCAGACACACTACTGCAGCATCGAGTCAGTCATTGATGAGAAGGTAGACTTCCTAATGACTACTCAAGGTGGTCACGCTCAGTGCCCTCATTCTCTAATGAGTACCTATACTCTCGCTTCGGTATCTCCACACCATAGACTCAAGACTCATCTACTAAAGAGAAGCAATTATACACCAATCTTCTGGATCAATCACCATCCTCGTGATGATCGTATGGTCGAAAGCTTTTTATGAGTTAATAATGATTATTCATGTCTTAAATTTTTAACTCTTAAAAATATGAATTATTATTATCATTAACTCAAAGGATGTATCACAGACACTAAATACACATATGTGATAGAAAATAACCCATTTTATTGATTTTAGTCAAAATTATAATTTTGCCCCTAGAAGTGTATTACAAGTGTCAGCCAATTCTGACTTCTAGGGCACATATATCTAACAGTTAGTTATGTTGAGCCTTAGGCACTACATAGTAGAATTTGTTTTTTAGTGGGAGATACTTATATTTTCATCTTTTAGTGAGAGATGCTTGTTGGTAAACCGATAGGGGTTTTATGCATAGTTTTTAAATTTTTTTCGAAAACATAAACAACGGAAGATATTAGATTAAACTTTTTAATCTAAATATGTATTAGATCTAATCTACAAACACTCTATTATAGGAATTATGATACGGTACCATGCATATAAAATCTAAAACATGAATAAGCATAAGATCAAATCTTATACCTGAATCCAAGGCAGAGATCGCAGCTTCTGAAAATCTATAGATCTGTTCATTGTTTTAGCCATGCACACGAATGGCCTCTACAGGTATCCACACGAAGCTCAATCTATCAGCTCCCGAAGTGCTAGCTCCTTGCGAGGATGCTCTTAATGGTTGAACTTGTGATGAAGAGGAAATGATTGATACACAAGAGAACAACCTTCTTTTATGTCTCTCACAAAAACCCTTGCAAACTCCTCAACAGAGGAACAATTTCCTCTGAATCTCACACGCTAAGAAACCCACCCAAAGCCTCATGCCCTAGATGAAATCTCTCAGATTTCTCATGCCAATAAGCATGCCCTTTGTTGCATAAAAGATAGGCTTAAATAGAGGACTGAGAGGCATGGATAAGAAGGAGTTGGAGATCAAAATGAAGTCCAATTCAAAATCCTTTTGAAATGAAACTCTACCAAATCAAACTCAATCCATAAGGGGCAGTAAAAGAGGTGTTTGGCATCCAAAATTCTAATGCACAACTGGTTTGTGCGGTAAGAAAGTTAGGGCAGTTTTAGGGTTAGGTGCATCGGAGTATGCAGTCCAATTTGGACTCTTGATTCTTATTCAATTTGGCTCAAATCAAACCATCTTTGATTAGACCCAAACATATAAGTTAACCTAATCTAATTAGGCTCTTAATCTCTTAATCAAATCAAGAATCAATTGAGTCCAAGATCTGATCAAATCAGGATCTCATCTCTTTTAGCAATTAGGTCATCCAATAACCTAATTAGGTCAAACTTAATTAAATCCTATTCAATTAGACTTGATATAATCCTCATAACTCAATCAAATTTAGTCAATTAATAATCTAATTATTAATTAATCTTTTCTTAGTTAATTATATTAGGTTAATCATTAATTATATTGATAATTTTATCCTTCAATGATTTTTAATCATTATTCAGCTATCTGATCAGATCAAAACTTCTAGTGTGTGTGACCCCATAGGTTTGAATACTATGCTAGTAGTATAAGAATAAATTTTTTATACCAATCAAAGTGACCATCTAGCCATGGTACCCAATATTTGGATAGAGTTGAATGTAGCGAAACAATATTCATAACCTAATGGAATATGGTTATCATATAATTCATCCACTTGACCAATAATGCTCAGTAAGACTTTAGAGTTTACTGTCAACTCTTGATAAGTACATCCTTATAGTGTCTTAACCTACTCCTATGACTCCTCATAAGGACTATCCTGACCAAGATTTTGCTAAACTAAAACATATTGAGACATTCTCTCTAATTTTACTTGGAGTGGTCAATTCCTTCTTGACTCATGCACCGACTTAACAAGTACTTGACTGCACTAAAAAACCTTCCATCATTAAATTAAAAATTTAGATAGTCTAGCATCAAAGTACAGTGAATTACTTATAAGTCATCATGATGATCTCAGATTGGAGGAACATTCATATCCATATCTTCTTGGATACACTCTTAATAGTAGAATGCTTCAAAATGGTCACGTTTAGTGCAGATCAATATCCTACCTATATGCCATACCACTATCTCCATACTTCTTGGTTAAGTGGACAACCAACCCATATGGTACATAATGACATATACTTGGTATAATTATCGTCCTTATTAATAATGTATCATTTGATCATGAACAAGTTTAAGAACCAAATAATAAATTCTTCTTTATCATATTAGTAGTAGTTTTAAGGACTTTCATCATAACAATGGAGTTGGATAAAGAAGATATACAATCTTATGATAAAAAATGCTAAATAATTTTTATTAATATATGATTTATATATAATTATAAGAATAAACTCAATCATCTATAAGCTAGATGATTGATTTTAGGACACAATTCTTAATAAATCGCTTAGACTAAAGCCAATCGATATAGTATCGTATACCCATCTTTGATTTGTGTTCTTCAAGCTCCTTGATGCCGAGGGCCTTAGTAAATGGGTTGCCCAAGTTTTTCTTTTCGTCGATCTTTTGAAGGTCAATGTTACCTCGATCCATGATCTTCCAGACAAGATGGTAGCGATGTAAGATGTGCTTTGTTTGCTAATGGGCCTTCAGTTCTTTTGTCAAAGCTATAGCTCCAGTATTGCCAGCGTAGAGCAGAACTAGACTATCAATAGAGGGTGTCACTCCGAGCTTGCTGATGAACTTTCACAACCATACAGCTTCTTTTATAGCATCGAATGCCATAATATACTCTATCTCACATACTAAAGCGGCCATGGTGTGTTGCTTGAAACTTTTCTAACAAACTATACCATCATTTAGGATAAACACATATCCTAATACATTCTTGCTATCATCATGATCTGACTAAAAGCTAGAATTAGTGTATCCCATGAGTTTCATGTCAAATTCTCCATAAACTAACCATTGATTCTTAGTATTTCTTAAATACTTAAGAATGATTTTAGCAACCTTCCAATGGTTCTCTCCTAGATTAGATTGGTATCTACTTACTATGCTTAGTGAGTATGCTATATCTGATCTTGTACATGTCATGACGTACATTATAGAACCTACTATTGAAGTATATGGAATTCTACTCATACGCTCTCTCTCTCTTGAGAAGTTATCGGATAATTCTTCTTTGAAAAAGAAATTTCATGACAACTGAAAGATAGCTTTTCTTAAAATTTTTCATGTTGAATCGCTTCAGCATAGTGTCTATGTACATGGATTGGGATAATCCAGGCAACCTCTTAGATCTATCTCTAGATCATCATCCCTAAGATGTAGAATGCTTCTCTCAAATTCTTCATGGAGAACTATGATGATAACCAAATCTTTATTCCTTGTAATGTAGAAACATCATTCCTGAATAAGAGAATATCATCCACATACAAAACAAGAAATACTACCACCAAACCATTTATCCACTTGTAAATGCAGGGTTTTTCTCCATTCTTAATGAAGCCATATATTCTGATCACCTTATCACAATACATGTTCTAACTCTGAGATACCTGCTTTAATCTATAAATAGATCTCTAAAGTTTGCATACCTTCATTTGTAGATGTAAATCCTTCAGATTGTATCATATACACCTCTTTCTCTAACTTTTTATTTGGAAAAGCTTTCTTTACATCCATTTATTAAATCTTATAGTCTAGATGCATAGCTATTGGAAGCATGATTTGGATGGACTTGAGCATTGCCATAAAAAAAAATATCTCATCAAAGTTAATATCATAATATTGATACCCTTTGGCAATCAAATAGACTTTATAGATCTCGATCTTTCTGTCTGTGCTCCTTTTTTTTTTGAAGACCCACTTATATCCTATGGATTTTACCCCTTCAGGTGGATCAACTAATTTTCATACATTCTTGACATTCATGGACTCTATTTTGTATCTCATGGCTTTTAGCCATTTCTCAAAATCTGACCTATACATTTCATCCATATAGATGATCGGAACTTCATCATTCTCATCAAGTTCAATAGGATCACTGTTCTGGATCAGAAAATCATAGTATCTATCCGGCTGACGTGGTACTTTACCAAATCACCTTACCAATAGCTCTACATTAGACTTCGGGTTTGATCTAATCAAATCCAGTTCAGATTCAATTATTAGTGTTAGTTCTTCTATCTATTGAACTTCTTTAAGTTCAATATTAGAAGCACTACTTCCTTCTCCAAGAAACTTTTTTTTCAAAAAGGTTGCTCTATTACTAACGAACAACTTTTGTTCTTCAGCATGGTAGAAGTAATATTCTTTTGTCTCTTTGGGATACCCTATAAATAAACATCTGTCAAACCTTGGTCCAAGCTTGTCTATTTTTAAACATTTGATATAAGCTGGACATCCTCAAATCCTAATGCATGAGAGTACCGGCTTACATCCTATCCATATCTCATATGGTGTCTTACTTATAGATAGTTGAAACTCTATTCAGCAAGTAACAAGCCAACTTTAGTGCATATTTCTAAAAAATGATTGACAGACTTGCAAAGCCCATCATGGATCAAACCATGTCCAACAAGATTTGATTCTTTCTTTCAGACAGCCCATTAAGCTGTGGTATCCTAAGAGGAGTCAAGTAGGAGAGAATTCCATTATCTTTTAGATATGTCAAAAACTCACTAGTAAGATATTCACCTCCTCAATTTGACTGTAGAATTATAATACTCTTACTAGTTTGTTTTTCTATCTCAATATGAAATTATTTGAACATTTCAAATGACTCAGACTTATGTTTCATAAGATAGATGTATCCATACCTAGATAAATCATCTGTAAATGTAATAAAAAAATTATATCCACCTTTAGCACTTATGTTCATAGGTCCACATATATCAGTATGTATTAGATCCAAAAGCTCATTGGCTCGCTCACCTTTTTCAGTAAAAGGTAACTTAGTCATCTTTCCAAGAAGACAGGACTTATAAGTTGGTAGTGATTCATAATCACTAATTTCAAGGATACCCTCTTGAGTTAATTTGTTTATTCTATTCTTGTTAATATGACCTAGCCTACAGTGCTAAAGATAGATATCTAAGACATCATCTATCCTAGGGTGTTTGCTAGACATGTACACTATACTAATAGGCTATGATAACGTATAAATATCATTGTTCATTTGTCCATGCATCATAGTAATACTATTCATAATGACATTATAATGATCTTGCTTTATTAAAAATTTATAACTATTCATGGTCAATTGGTTTACAGAAATAACATTCAATAAGAAACTAGGACAAAAATGAAAATCACTAAGAGCAACGATATTTGATTTGAATAAAAGTTTAATGATTCCTAAAGCTAGAACTGAAATTGATCTTCCATCTTCAATATTTAGGAATCTTTCATCTTCTTCAAATCTCCTATTGATCTAAAGTTTCTGCAAAGAATTGCAAATATTAATAGGACTTTTGGTATCCAATACCCAGATAGTAGTATCACAAATAGAGAAATTATAAGACATTATTATATAACAAATTTATAGCTGAATTCATTACTCATGAATGCCCACATGATGCAATGAATAGTTATTTGATCGTTGAGCCACTTCTGATAAGTATCTTAAATCATACCATGCATGTTTGGTGTGGGCTCCTCAAATGCTTAATCTATTATCATATAAAGGATCCTCTCGTGCTCCAAAATAATCTTCAGTTTCTGATACCAACTATCTAAATTGGGTTACATCAATTTTTCACTATTCAATAGTGATTTGAGAGATAAAGAAGTGGCCATATTTGAAAGAAAAATAAAGACCTAATTAGTATATGAATAATTTAATCCTAAGGACATGGACTTTAGTCTAAAGATTTTTCTACTAATTTATATAAATTGGTAGCCTCTACCTCCAATTTGAGAAATTACATTAATTTCTTGGCGGATACTAGAATTCACACAGACTACACACGAGCCCGGCTTTGGCTGACCTACCTATATGCACCAGTGGATAGGTTCTTAATTAATTATTTCTCTAAATAATTTTTAGTAATTGATTTTATCTTAGAAACCTTTTCAGTTTGCTTTGGCCTTCTCTGCAAGGTCTAATTAGGTCCAACCATTAACATAACCAACTGAGTGCATCTAATAAATAAATGATTAGGCCCGACTTTGGCTAGCCAACCTAACCATCCATTGGAGAGATGCAGTTGAGTTATCATATTATAAATGATAATTCTAATAGCTGATGAGCATCAGATCTTTGGACCTTCAATAATCATCAAGCTAATGGATCTATTATTATCCAACTTAATAGAAGGCTATGATTTTGTTATCTCTATAATAATTTTATTTTATGGATCTAATAATTTAAAAAATTTAATTAAATATTATGAGAAAAAAAGAAAAGATCAACTAAAGTCAACAATCCTTCTACTGACTTCACCAAGTCTTATAGAGGACTAATGACTTAACCGATTGATAGGTGCCTAAATCAGTCACACTAATCATTCTTAGTAACATGGGTCAATTCAAATTACTAAGTAATCTAATCAAAATATAATCTACCAAGATGGTCAGGTAAGTGAGATTGGTGGGAGAGATATGCCATTAACTAGCCATAGACTCGATCTATGTAAGTAGGTCCCAATTAATGACCATCAGTCAAAACTGCCAAACTTATTTTAGACACCATCCAGTTAATCAGTTTCGATTTGATGCACCTAATGATTCAAGCTCAGCCACTGAGCCACAATCAAGATCCATTTGGTAGAAACATGAACTTGATTAACTACAACTATTGAGAATTGATTAGAAGAAGAATTGATTTAATCTAAATTAATAATTAATTAGATTTAATCAATTACTTAATTCATTATCTATATGATTTCTATCCTAGGTCTAATCCAGTTAATAGGACCTGATCCGAGAAAACCCATAATCCCAAGATTTATGAATGTGGCCATTAGATCTTTGATTCTCCAATCTAGATCTCTTGGTTTCATATCATAATTCTCAATTAATTTATGAACATTGAAAGAATTTCAATATGTAAAATAATTTTTATAATTTTATGCAAAAAATATTCTATTTTGAAGTTGGGGTTGACCCCGCCTTGATAGAAGTCGACTCCTCACAGCTTTGTGACAAAATAGAAAACTCAAAAATTTTGCATGCAGTAAACAAGTCGACCCAGCAGAAAAGGATCGACTCCTCAAGAATAGGGATCGACTGCAGGTGTGCCAGCAACTATTATAAAGTTTCAGACTTTCTAATTTTTTCATAAAACTTAATAAAATCAATCATAAATCCTTTTTAGATCATATCTAAACTAATTTATGATTTTAGATTTTATTTTCAATGAATAGACAGGATTTCACAAATTCAAAATTTTGCAAAAAATAAGTTTTCTTCTTTTCGCTGTTCTTCTTCAAGAAAAATCACAGCAGCACCCCTATATACCATAAAAGAACCCTATTGAATAGGTAAAGAGGGCCTCTAGACCCTATTTTCTCTTACGACCGGATAGCTTAGTGATTTGTCCAATCCAAGTACTAAGTTATTCAAAACTGAACTAATCTAATCATCTACAGATCTGATTAAAAAATTTAGATCATAACTACATCAGATCATATGCATCCTTTGCATCATAAAATTTAGATTTTATTAACTATGCATGCATATCATATCATAAAGGAACCTATGACTTTGATACTACTGTTGGTAAACTGGTAGGCATTTCATGCATGGTTTCAAAATTTTTTTGAAAACATAAATAGCAGAAGACACAAGATTAAATTTTTTTTATCTAAATATGCATTAAATCTAATCTACAAACATCATACTATAGGATCTATGATATGATACCATGTATATAAAATCTAAAACATCACTACTAGAAAAAGACTACTTAATAATGGATAAAATCTACTACTAATCTATTACTAATCGATTGCTAAACTATTTAGCAATGAATTAGCAATGGATTTGCATATGTTGTTAAACTCCTCATAGCTAATTAGCAACAGAACTCATATCTATTGCTATTCCATTGCTAAATTTTTTTAGCAATGGAATAGCAATAGAATTATTCCATTGCTCATTTTTGAATAACAAGTTTACAAACCAAAAAATTTTCATGGCTCTTTTATTGTAAATCAGTTGTTAATCCATTGTTAACTTTTAAATTTTTATTTCTATTCCATTGCTATTCCGTTCTAAAGCCATTGCTATTAGTTTAGTGTTCCATTATAAATCCATTTTTATTTAGTTGTTAAAATTTTAGTATTCTGTTGTAACTCCATTTCTATTCCATCACTAATTTTTTTAGATTTCATTACAAATCCGTTCAACTACATTGCTAAAGTTTTAATATTTTATTGCAATTTCATTTCTAAGCCATTGCATAAATTTTAAATATCCGTTGCTAATATATTATAGATCCATTGCTAATTCATACTGACTTCTTTTATCAGTGCAACTGTTAATTTAGAACCTCTCTACAATTTTTTTAATTTTTCAATTCATCTGATCTAGAATATATGTGCCCTAGAAGCCAGAATTGGCTGACACTTGTAATACACTTCTAGGGGCAAAATTATAATTTTGACTATAATTAATGAAATGGGTTATTTTCTATCACACATGTGTATTTAGTGTCTGTGATACATCCTTTGAGTTAATGGTAATGATAATTCATATTTTCAAGAGTTGAAAATTTAAGACATGAATAATCATTATTAACTCATAAACAGCTCCCGACCATAGGATCATCACGAGGATGGTGATTGATCCGGAAGGTTGGTGTACGATCGCTTCTCTTTAGTAGATGAGTCTTGAGTCTACGGTGTGGAGACACCGGAGCGAGAGTACAGGTACTCGTTAGAGAACGAGGGCACTGAGCGTGACCACCTCGAGTAGTCATTAGGGAAGTCTACCTTCTCGTCAATGACTGACTCGATGCTGCAGTAGTGTGTCTGGTTCTTTGACCTGAGATGCATCGGCAGTTCACCTTGAGGGTGTTATAGTTTGACTACACCATTACTCGGTCTCCTAGCCATATGGAACCCTGAGGTGTATGTTGGCTATAGCATGTTCATTGTAGGAACTGGATTGCATCAAGATGGGATCTATCTACCTCGGTGGTAGAGGAGTAGCCCTATGATGATCATGAGAATCAAGTCCAGAAATCCCATGGCCATGGTAGAGTGAAATAATAGAAAGAGTTTCTATTTAGATTTTCACATTGGACTCGAATCGAATGATTACATCATATGACAGAGACTAGGGTTTGACGAGTTCACCTTAACCCTAATCTGATCGGGGCTCAAGATAGAAGAACTTAATCACACAGGTAGCTGCACCAAGAGGTTCGCATTCAGCTCTGATGGGTTGCCACCATATACTGCTAGGTGTCACTGGTGGATTTTGGGAGCAATTAGAATGATTTAGATGATCGATCATTCTAGCTGTTCGAATCAGAAGAGTTCTGATCCATCGAAAGGAGTTTCGATGATGTCTATGATAGAGATCATGACATATCCCATTACCATACAGAACTGAACCTAACTGGGTCACACAAACAAGGGTTTGAATCTGGTGATCATCAATTGAACTGATCTAGTTCAATTGATCTGAATGAGATTCAATTAGGTTCAAGGAAATCGTGCTAGCACTCGATTGAACCTAACGTTCTTCTTTTACTATCATAAATAAGTTGTCCTGACTGAGCCAAAGGAGTTTGTGCTCAATCAGAGGCCTTCATATGGTCTGACTGGAGGTTGTCCAAGTCAGAATAGGTTGTCTTATTTGTAAGACATTACCTGCCATTTTTGGTCACCTGCCATTTCTTGTTCTTTGACTTTGGTCAAAAGTCTACCTTTGACTGGTCAAACGTTGACCATTGACCCTTTGACTTTTGACCACATGTCATGCACCTATTGGAGAGCTGGTGGGGGCCTGTCCCCCTGCCAGAACCTGGCAAGGAGAAGGGCGCACGCCAAGGGTGGCGTGAGCCCAAGTAGGAGGCGCCTAGGAGTCCTTGTTGGACAAGGACTCCACCTCCCTTTTGGATTCCAATCAGAGTTCTACTAAGAATCCAGTTTGACTGGTCTTAGGCGCCCTCTAAGGAGGAATCCAGGGGTCTCTATTCCAACCAATCAGATTTAGATCTGATTTCACAAAGGGTTGTGATTGGTTGAGAGGAAGAGGAGTTGGATCACAAGAGGTCTATAAATAAGACCCTGCGCCCAACCCTAATTCTAAGTGAATTCAATTGAGAATTTCCCACGCCCCAAGGCTGCCTCTCCCCTCCTTCTCCATGCCATAGTCTCTTCTCCCCTTGCTCTCCACGTCCAAAAGGTGTTTTGGACTTAGGTTGGTGCGATTCAGATCAAGGAAAGGCGATCAAAAGCAAGAAGGCTGCGCTGCTGCAAAAGGACGACTGCAGATCTTCAAAAGAGTTTTGAAGATCCTCCAGATCAGATCCAGATCTGATTTTTGGAGGTGTGATAGAGAAGAAGAGGATCTCCAGATCCAACCCGAGTGGATACCGGTAGAGGCCAGGCGCTTGCGTGGCTAAGATCCAGAACCTTCCGCTGCAATCAGGATCATCTACAGGGTAATAGGATTACCCAAATCAGGTAAATTAAATTTGATTTAATTTATCTTATTTTATTTTATTTATTAAAATAATAAGAATCAGATCTGAAACATATCAAGATCTGATTGAGATCAAGAGAAAATTTTTGAAATATATCTCTTGATCTAATCAGATCTGGACGAACCTGGACCGGGAAATCAGGATTTCCCTTCAACTGGTATCAGAGCCATGGTTCTAAATTGTTTAGATCTGATTTTAATTTTATTTTAATTAGAAAATAAAGTGATTTCAGATGTCACATGAGATGTGATCAGATCTGAAATCAGAAAAAATTAAAATTAAATGATTTGGATCTAAGAACATGAAGATATGCATGACTAGTTCTAGAATAGAATAGTTCTATAGAATAGTTTTGCATGTCTTTGATTTAATCTGATTAAATCATATTTTAGATCTTCTTATTTACTATTTTCTGATATTATAAGTGTTATAATAACATCTGATAAATAGCAAATAAAAATTATTTAATTTTAAATATCATATGAGATATGATAGATGCATGACTAGACTAGTTGTAGAATAGTTCTACATAATTGTCTAGATTAGAATTTATTTTGATTAGATCAATTTAAATCTAATTTTTTAGATTATTATGAGATAATTTAGATCTGAAAACATGCATGATTTGATACATGAGATGTATGCAAAATATGCCTTGATTAGATCTAAATTTGTATATGAGATATATGATATAGATCTATAACTGTTTTGTAGATTTACATGTTCCTGATTAAGGCGTTCCTCTTGGCCGTCCGGTCATAAGAACGAAGAAGGGTTTAAAGGCCCTCTCTTCCCATTCGATGGGGTGTTCTTATGACGTGTAGGGGTGCTGCGTGTTCGTCCTTAATCAGAAACCCAAAACTTACTTTCTGCAAAACCCTAGATCCTGAAACCCTAGGATTTATTGTGCATATTTTGTTTATGAACCCAACTTAATTAAGAATTAAGTTTATGGAATATTAATTAGGTCTAAAATTGAGAATTTCAGATCTAAGACATATTCATAATACTGGGTTCGGGCTTGGGTAGCTCAATTAGGTCTAAGCGGTTGATCAAACCGAATCAAGAGTTGGTTAGATGGGATCAACAATGCTTAAATTGACCAGCCTAATAGGATTAAGTCTGGGTCAAGATCGAGTCACGATCAAGCAAGACCTAATTAGGCTCAGAGGTTAGAGTCTGGATTGTAGGCTAACCCAATTGGTTCTGACTCAACAATTTGGTGTCTAAGGTAAGTTTGGCACAGACGACCGACTGGTTTTTAATTGGAAGCTACTCGACCTGAATGCGTTCTTGTGCGAGTTAACGGCATATTCCTTCCACCGGTCTCACTTACCTGGCCATATCTGTTGACACAGTTCTGATCTGAGGTGGTCAATAATCCGAGCTGAACCCATGCCACTAGGTTAGTCATAATTGTTATGACTAAGCCAAGTCTAGTTTAATGAGACCTGAATCAATTCTCCCTAAGAAAAGATTAAGTCTGAGGTCTTCCACCATTGTAGATGTGCGGGCCCTTCCCGGGGTTGATTGTTCTCGGCTGGATACAGTGGCTCAGTTGCACCGGGAAGACGCAACCATGTCTATTAGGCATTGGATGCTATGGGCTGGAGGATGAGTTGGGCTCAATATTTCGGATACGGTGAGAGACCCAATTAGGAACCCAGTCTATGCAAATGGTGGGTCTGACTTAACTAAGGAGTGGATCAATATTTCCGGATACGGTGAGATTCATGAATTAGAGACCAAGTTTGGGTGCACCATGATTAGAGAATCATTGAACAAGAGTTGTTCACTCATTGGCTAACCCATCACCAATAACTGTTAGGTGAGGTGATGAGTCAGTTGGTGAGACCGCACCACCCACTAGAAATCATCAATCGTGGAGATTTTCGCATCTCTACAGAGGGAGTGTAGGGATCCGAGAAAATAGTGGGAGCTAATTTGTTTAAAAATAAAATCCCTAAACAAATTGGTCAAGTCAAAATTACAGTATCTAACTAGAATCTTTGACTCTCTACAGGAAAATGTCTGCGTCCAACCCACTTGGCACGTATCCTAGACACACATAGACTGACTGGACCCAATTATAAAGATTGGCTCAGGAACTACAAAATTATTTTGGGTTCAGAGAAGTTAACACATGTTTTGGACCAGGACCCTCCCACCTTACCAGCTCGTCCATCTGTTGAACAGAGAACGTCTCTGGAAAAATGGATTGACGAAGACAATAAGGCCAGATACTACATGTTGGGCTCGATGTCTGATGAGCTCCAGCGCCAACATGAAGATATCGGGACTGCTCGCCAAATGTTGGCTCACCTGCAGGAGATGTTTGGTGAACAGAGTCGCGCAGCCAAATATCAAGTCACAAAATGACTTTTTAAGGCTAAGATGCGTGATGGGCAGTCAGTCCAAGATCACTGTCTGACAATGATCAAGGACATGGAAGAGCTTGAGAAGCTCGGTGTGAAGTTGGACTTGGACTTGCAGAATGATATTATTCTGCAATCCTTGACTGATGCATATGGGCAATTCATCATGAATTACCACATGCATAAACTTCAAAATTCCTTGGCCGAGTTGAATGAATATGCTGGTTACCGCTGAGCTTTCTATGAAAGGTTCTAAAGGCTCAGTTCTTGCTATGGAACGGACTTCTTCCAAAAGAAAGTCTTATGGAAAGAAAAAGAAGTCTGTGAAAAAGCAAAAGGTGGAAGGATCAAAGAAGAAGAAGGCAGAACCGAAGAAAAAGGTCCGATGGCAAAGGAAAGTGTTTCCATTGCAACAGCGACGGCCATTGGAAGCGGAACTGCCCTACTTACCTGGCCACCCTGAAGAACAAGAAGGAAGGTCCTTCTGGAGGTATGCTCGTTATTGAGTCTAACCTTACGGTTTCTTCTGCATCCAGTTGGGTGCTTGACTCTGGTTCTAGTGCTCATCTGTGCACTTCTATGCAGGGTCTTGAGGATAGCAGGAGGCTGAGGGATGGAGACATGATCCTACGCATCGGTAATGGAGCAAGAGTTGCTGCAGTAGCCGTGGGAACATACCCTCTTCGATTACCATCTGGTTTAGACTTAGTTTTAAAAGACTGTTATTATGTGCCTGCAGCTAGCAGGAATTTGATTTCTGTTTCATGCTTAGCACAAGAAGGTTATGTGATCACCTTCTTTAAGGACCATTGTAACATTCTTTATGAAAGAAATAAAATTGCAAATGGTTTCCTTGTTAATGGTCTTTATCAGTTGCATATTGATGTACCTATTTTAACTATCGAGCAAAACGTGAATGCCAAACGACCTAGGGATAGTCCAAACGACAGATATCTATGGCACCTGAGATTAGGTCATATAGCAGAAGATAGGATTAACAAATTGGAGAAAAATGGGCTATTGAGTCCATTGACTTTTGAGTCATATCCAACTTGTGAATCTTGTCTTCAAGGCAAAATGACTAAACTCCCTTTTGTTGGACATGGGGAGAGGGCCACAGATCTCCTTGCCCTAGTACATACTGATGTGTGCGGCCCATTTGATGTGCCGGCTAGAGGCAATTTTGTCTACTTCATTACCTTTACCGATGATCTGTCTAGGTATGGGTATGTGTATCTTATGAGACACAAGTCTGAAGCTTTTGAAAAGTTCAAAGAATTCAGACATGAAGTAGAAAAACAAACTGGAAAACCCATTAAGGTTCTTCGATCAGATCGAGGAGGTGAATACCTTAGCCGGGAATTCCTAGACTATCTTAAGGAAAATGGCATAGTCTCTCAATGGACTCCACCAGGAACACCTCAACTCAACGGGGTTTCAGAACGGAGAAATCGGACTCTATTGGATATGGTTCGATCCATGATGAGCTTCACAGACCTCCCTGATTTTCTTTGGGGACATTCATTATTAACTTCAATCTATTTACTGAATAGGGTTCCCTCTAAAACCGTTCCTACCACACCGTATGAGATATGGCACGGTAAGAAACCAAGTCTGAGTCATCTCAGAATTTGGGGTTGTCCGGCTCATGTCAAAAGACAACAAGCGGACAAGTTAGAGTTTAGGTCCTTTAGAGCTCGATTCATAGGATATCCTAAAGAGTCATTAGGATACTATTTCTACATTCCAGAAGACCACAATGTGATTGTGAGTCGACATGCCATATTTCTTGAAAAATAGTTTATTCAAGATAGTGGCATTGGAAAGCAGATTAAGCTTGATGAGAAAGTCTCACAAGCAGAACGAGCTAAGGACCAAGTGGAACCAAATCAGGTTGAGCCAATAAGAACACTACCTCCTCCACCTCGTAGATCGGAAAGAGTTTCCCGTCCCCCTGAAAGATACTTAGGTATTATTTCAGAGGACGTAGAGGAAATGTTCCTCATAGGTAATGGTGCTCATGGTGATGATCCCAAAACCTACAACGAGGCGATATCAGATATCGACTCCGAGAAATGGCTTGAGGCAATGAAGTCAGAGAATTGACTCGATGCACTCAAACCAAGTCTGGACCTTGGTAGATCCACCAGAAGGTATAGTACCTATTGGGTGTAAATGGATCTTCAAGAGAAAGATTGGTGCAGATGGGAATGTGGAGACATTCAAGGCTAGACTGGTGGCAAAAGGTTATAGTCAACGCGAAGGCATTGACTATCAGGATACCTTTTCCCCGGTAGCTATGCTAAAATCCATCCGCACATTGCTTGCCGTTGCAGCCTATTTCGATTATGAAATATGGCAAATGGACGTGAAAACGGCATTCCTAAATGGATATCTTGAGGAAGATATCTATATGGAACAGCCGCTAGGTTTCACATCCAGTGATACTGATCACAAGGTTTGCAAGCTGCAAAGGTCCATATATGGACTTAAGCAAGCATCTCGGAGCTGGAACACTCGTTTCAATGATGTGATCAAAAAGTTTGGTTTCATCAAAAATGAAGAGGAACCATGTGTTTTCAAAAGGGTCAGTGGGAGCGCTGTTGTCTTCCTCGTATTGTACGTGGATGACATCCTCCTTATTGGGAATGATATTCCCATGTTGACATCAGTCAAGATGTGGTTGTCCAAGGAATTCTCCATGAAAGACCTAGGTGAAGCATCCTTTATTCTAGGAATTAAGGTCTATAGGGATAGACCGAATAGGATGCTAGGACTTTCACAGAAGATGTACATAGAGGAAGTACTAAAGAGGTTTAGTATGGAAAACTCTAAGAGGGGATTAATACCCTTCAGACATGGTATTCATCTTTCCAAGAAGATGTGCCCCAGCACACCTGAGGAAATAGAACGCATGAGCAAGATCCCTTATGCTTCTGCAATAGGGAGCCTCATGTATGCCATGCTATGTACACGACCTGATATAGCCCATGCTGTGAGTGTCACAAGCAGATATCAGTCAAATCCAGGTGAAGAACACTGGACTTCTGTGAAATGTATCCTTAAGTACTTGAGAAGAACTAAGGATATGATGTTGGTCTTTGGTAATGGAGAACTCCAAGTTCAAGGGATACACAGACTCGGACTTCATGTCCGATATAGATGATCGAAAGTCGACATCTGGAAGTCTGTTTGTGTGCAATGGTGGAGCTGTCAGCTGGAAGAGTTCCAAGCAAACTGTGATAGCAGATTCCACCATGGAAGCAGAATATATAGCTGCATCAGAGGCTGCAAAGGAAGCATTCTGGTACAAGAAGTTTGCTGCAGAAATTGGAGTAATGCCATCAGATGCCATTCCTCTTTACTGCGACAACAATGGCGCCATAGCCCTTGCTAAGGAGCCGAGGTCTCACCAGAAGTCCAAGCACATTGAGCGGCGATATCATCTCATCCGCGATTACCTTGAGAAAGGTTACGTTGAGGTCAAGAGAGTCAACTCCGCAGATAATGTGGCAGACCCACTTACAAAGCCGTTGGGCCAGCAGAAGATCGAAGCCCACCTTGAGAAGATGGGACTTAGACTTGTAGCCAATTGGCTTTAGGACAAGTGGGAGATTGTTAGATATATGTGCCCTAGAAGCCAGAATTGGCTGACACTTGTAATACACTTCTAGGGGCAAAATTATAATTTTGACTATAATTAATAAAATGGGTTATTTTCTATCACACATGTGTATTTAGTGTCTGTGATACATCCTTTGAGTTAATGGTAATGATAATTCATATTTTCAAGAGTTGAAAATTTAAGACATGAATAATCATTATTAACTCATAAACAGCTCCCGACCATAGGATCATCACGAGGATGGTGATTGATCCGGAAGGTTGGTGTACGATCGCTTCTCTTTAGTAGATGAGTCTTGAGTCTACGGTGTGGAGACACCGGAGCGAGAGTACAGGTACTCGTTAGAGAACGAGGGCACTGAGCGTGACCACCTCGAGTAGTCATTAGGGAAGTCTACCTTCTCGTCAATGACTGACTCGATGCTGCAGTAGTGTGTCTGGTTCTTTGACCTGAGATGCATCGGCAGTTCACCTTGAGGGTGTTATAGTTTGACTACACCATTACTCGGTCTCCTAGCCATATGGAACCCTGAGGTGTATGTTGGCTATAGCATGTTCATTGTAGGAACTGGATTGCATCAAGATGGAATCTATCTACCTCGGTGGTAGAGGAGTAGCCCTATGATGATCATGAGAATCAAGTCCAGAAATCCCATGGCCATGGTAGAGTGAAATAATAGAAAGAGTTTCTATTTAGATTTTCACATTGGACTCGAATCGAATGATTACATCATATGACAGAGACTAGGGTTTGACGAGTTCACCTTAACCCTAATCTGATCGGGGCTCAAGATAGAAGAACTTAATCACACAGGTAGCTGCACCAAGAGGTTCGCATTCAGCTCTGATGGGTTGCCACCATATACTGCTAGGTGTCACTGGTGGATTTTGGGAGCAATTAGAATGATTTAGATGATCGATCATTCTAGCTGTTCGAATCAGAAGAGTTCTGATCCATCGAAAGGAGTTTCGATGATGTCGATGATAGAGATCATGACATATCCCATTACCATACAGAACTGAACCTAACTGGGTCACACAAACAAGGGTTTGAATCTGGTGATCATCAATTGAACTGATCTAGTTCAATTGATCTGAATGAGATTCAATTAGGTTCAAGGAAATCGTGCTAGCACTCGATTGAACCTAACGTTCTTCTTTTACTATCATAAATAAGTTGTCCTGACTGAGCCAAAGGAGTTTGTGCTCAATCAGAGGCCTTCATATGGTCTGACTGGAGGTTGTCCAAGTCAGAATAGGTTGTCTTATTTGTAAGACATTACCTGCCATTTTTGGTCACCTGCCATTTCTTGTTCTTTGACTTTGGTCAAAAGTCTACCTTTGACTGGTCAAACGTTGACCATTGACCCTTTGACTTTTGACCACATGTCATGCACCTATTGGAGAGCTGGTGGGGGCCTGTCCCCCTGCCAGAACCTGGCAAGGAGAAGGGCGCACGCCAAGGGTGGCGTGAGCCCAAGTAGGAGGCGCCTAGGAGTCCTTGTTGGACAAGGACTCCACCTCCCTTTTGGATTCCAATCAGAGTTCTACTAAGAATCCAGTTTGACTGGTCTTAGGCGCCCTCTAAGGAGGAATCCAGGGGTCTCTATTCCAACCAATCAGATTTAGATCTGATTTCACAAAGGGTTGTGATTGGTTGAGAGGAAGAGGAGTTGGATCACAAGAGGTCTATAAATAAGACCCTGCGCCCAACCCTAATTCTAAGTGAATGCAATTAGACCCACGCCCCAAGGCTGCCTCTCCCCTCCTTCTCCATGCCATAGTCTCTTCTCCCCTTGCTCTCCACGTCCAAAAGAGTTTTGGACTTTAGGTTGGTGCGATTCAGATCAAGAAAAGGCGATCAAAAGCAAGAAGGCTGCGCTGCTGCAAAAGGACGACTGCAGATCTTCAAAAGAGTTTTGAAGATCCTCCAGATCAGATCTAGATCTGATTTTTAGAGGTGTGATAGAGAAGAAGAGGATCTCCAGATCCAACACAAGTGGATACCGGCAGAGGCCAGGTGCTTGCATGGCTAGATCCAGAACCTTCCGCTGCAATCAGGATCATCTACAGGATAATAGGATTACCCAAATCAGGTAAATTAAATTTGATTTAATTTATCTTATTTTATTTTATTTATTAAAATAATAAGAATCAGATCTGAAACATATCAAGATCTGATTGAGATCAATAAAAATTTTTTGAAATATATCTCTTGATCTGATCAGATCTGGACGAACCTGGACCGGGAAATCAGGATTTCCCTTCACCTAGGTGCATATCATTGCCATTGGTATTTTGTCCATCTCTATCCCCCCCCGATGCATTATGATTCAAAGTAGATGCCTAACATCATACATTAAAAAAAAAAATGATAAAAAAAAGCACAAGTAAAGAAAAAGTAAAAGAGATATTTTTTTTTATCTTTTGTGGAGCTGACGATGGTGCAATAAGAGTATGTTGTGTGTTCATTGGCGAGCGTAGGAGCAGTCCACCAAGTACCTGGCCAATTCCATGGTGCAACCCATTGGAAGATGATGTTATTTTCAACTCCTTTGATTTGGTTCTGGCCATAATAGAAAATATCAGCTAACGTGTTGTAGACAAAAGGAATAAACCAAAACTTGTGCCTCCTTCTTGCACAAAAGAGAAGGAATGGAACCATCATGTAAAGTATTGCTTTGCTCTTGTTAACATACTAAAGAGTCTTGTGCAATTTTAATCTATTGACCATGCTTCTCTTAGAGTAATCTAAAGCTTTTGAGTTGTAAAATTTTGAACAAGAAGTATAGACAAGCAACAAATTAGGTTGCTAATAAAGATAAAATAGAAAATGAAGATATTTAATTATACTTATCTATACAACAGCTACATGTAAAAGCAAGCCCTGAAGTCCAGCAGTAAGTGAGGATGCGACCATGATTCCAGGGCCTACAATAAATTTGACTATCATGGCGAACATTGCCATCGAATAGCCACATGAAATAACTTTTGACTGCTGAGCTATGAAGGTACCTACATCCAGAAAAGATTAGTTCAAAATTTATAAAGTTTTAACTTAATAAATTTTGACCTAATTCTTTGGTTGAAGGTTCAGAATTACCGATCTATGGTGCATGATGATGCCAATTTATAAAGTTTTAACTTAATGAATCAATAATTGCTTCGCTTAACAATACAAAGTAACAACTAAAACTACTACAATATAATATTTATAATATAAACCTTGATAAGAGATCCATGCATGGATGATATAAGATGCCGAAGCAAAATAACATAGGGACAACAAGGATGAGATAACTGAATATGCATAAACCATTGATATGGATAAAGAAAAAAAGGCTAATATTCGACTCAAAAATCATGAGAATTGGCAACTCAGGCAATCCAAGACATGGTCCTGATCCAAAAAAAAGGAACAGGCTTGCTTATTGTGAATAATTTAGGTAATTCATATTCTAGAAATTGAACTACACCAACTAAAGATTGTAACAAGCAAAAGAAGTTTTTCATCACAAGATAGGCATGTATTCATAAACCTAGTGGAATAAACAAAGTTAGATTATAGTAAAATTTGATAGGTTTTACCTCTTCATACTTCTCTCTGAATGAAGCATTCTGTTCCGTTGCTAACTTGATAACATTATCCAAATTTCTTTGCATTGCAACCTTCTCCATTTCTAGTGATTTAATCTACATAACATAAAAAATAATGTAATCATAATACAGCTTTAAGATCTTAAACTTGAATAGTGTACTTGACCTGTAAAGAACCTGATCTTGAAGATATTTGATCACAAAAATTGCTTCTGACTCTCTTGCAGTCAAGCTTTTACTTTCACAAGATACACTCCCACTTATTTGACTCACTGAAGAGATGAAACTTATCCTTCCAGGAGTGCTTTCTGATTCCACAAACTTGTTGGTTGCACTTTCAGATTCACTCTCCTTATTCCTTTTTTGTATGGAAGCAATGTTGTATTTACAAGTAAGCAAAGAGAATACAGCATATAAATAGAGAAGGGAAAGAATGAGAACCCGAGCATCATATTCTAAAATGTTGTCCTCATATTCTGCATGATTTACTTCCAATCCACGACCTCCCTATAAGTAAGTTAGGCAATTGAGTGTCGAACTTCTAAATCAAATGGAGGAAAACAATGAAATTATAAAGACACCAAAAATGAACCATCCACCTTGACATGCATTTTTCTTCTAGTAGTAACATACAACAAAGCATGTGCATTAGGAAGAAGAAAGTCCTTGCATTCATTTTGATTCTTAGCACTATTAGGTAAGCAGGCATCAACATTATTTTCATCCATTGTAGTTTCATTTTCATGCATTAATTCTTCAAAAGGAAGTGGCAGACTCATATCTCACTCGTGTCTAATAGGCCGTATGATACTAGCTGCCTGATCTGGAGTGTGGACCTGAATTTGAAGTATGTAATGTTTAATTTCTAAAATTATCTTCCTAATTAAAAAGCTCTTCACGTAAAAAATAATTCAAGTGGAATTCATATAAGATTATAAGAAGTATAACTGAATCATTTAAAGGGACTACTCTTAATTGTGGAAGTCTGAACTCCCAAAAATAGGGGTATGAGGAACCATAGATCACATACATGCATTGGAAAGTGATTAGGTTACAACATGATATATCATATATAACCACAGGTGCAATGATAAGTATTTACCTTATTCATACATTTCCTAGAAGAGGGTCCCAGCCACCACGTAACCCATCTTTTATTCTGCAAATTAAGAAAAGCTAATAGATAAAATGCCAAAGTTGCTGTACAAAAAAATATTGTTGGGCTAAGAATCTTGAATATGCGCAATATACATGTTGGGGATAAATCCCTCTTCCGCCGAAGTCCAGTCTGATGTTTAGCTTAATGCAACTAGTAATCACGAAAGAGCTTCGATCGAAAATTCTTCGTCCAGCAGCCGAACCCCAGCCAAACTCCTTTAGCAGCCGAACTCCTCCAATGGCCGAACCCCTCTTGGACTTCTCCAGTGGTCGAACCCCTTTTGAACTCCTACAGCACCGAACTCCATCTGAACTTCTCCAGGAGTCAAATTTCTTTCAAACTTCTTCTTCAGTCAGATTCCTCTAGGAGTCAAACTTCCTCTAGACTTCTCCCTCAGTCAGATTCCTCCAGGAGCCCAACTCCTTTCAGACTTCTCCTTCAATTGGATTCCTCCAGGAACCCAACTCCTTTCGAACTTCTCCTTCAGTCGAATTCCTCCAGGAGCCCTCCTTCCAAACTTCTCTCTTAGCTAGATTCCTCTAGGAGCCCAACTCCTTTCGAACTTCTTCTTCAGCCAAACTTCTTCATCAGTCGAACTCTTCCAGTCGAACTTTTTCACTAGTAAGACTTCTTCTAAACTTCTCCATCAGTCGAGCTTCTCCACCAGTCGGACTCCTTCTGGACTTCTCCAGCGAGTCAAACTTCATTCGAATTTCTCTAATGGATTACTTCTAGATTTCAAGTAGTATTTCTCTCGGATGATCCTCTCTAGCCATATTTTCTTTAGGAGTCCAAACTTCTCTGAAATTGACATACGTCAAAGCTCTTCATCCATCCATGTGGCCCTAAGTGGCTTAGTACCAGACGGCTATGGCTGCCAGTATCAGTCTGTTACAGACGGTGCCCCTCTCCATAACAAACCCCACATGATTTCGAGCGGTCAGCTATCAGATGGCTATGGCTGTCACTATCAGTCTGTTATAGATGACGCTTCTCTCCATAACAAATCCCATGCAGCCCCTAATGGCCAACTACCTGACAGCTACGACTGTCACTATCAGTCTGCTTCAGGCTCTATTTATAAAAGAGATCCTTCAGATAAGTTTTCTCCAAGCTCTCTTCTCCTTTCCAAAACTCTATTGAGTTCTTTCCTGAGCACTCCATTCCTGTTGGCCAGAAGAGCTGACTTGATCATTGGAGGGTCCTACTGGAGCCACCACCACCACCGACTCTGGATGGAACTTTATTTTGTAGGTCATTGGCGGCGACCTCTTCTTTCTCAACTCTAGCTCGATCCGACGTCGATCAGATTCTACACTAACAGAATTGATGCTAGAGGAAGGATCCTCTATTCTTGAGGTACCCTTATTCTTAAAGGAGTGCTCAGCCGATCCTATGGATCTTCTTTTTCAAGGTCCATCTTCATCCTCTCCCTCAATCCCAAGAAATGCCTCCAAAGAAGGTGACTACCCAGAGATCTACCACTTTTGCCATCAGATCTGAGCCAGACCCATCCATTCCTGCTCTAGTATCGGTGCTTCAACCTCCTCCTCCATCGATGGCTATGGTAGATTTGGAGTAGTTTAATCTATTGATGCAGCGAGTTCAGGGCCTCACCAAGATGGTGCAGGTCATGTGGCAGCCTCCG
>QRFJ01001753.1:162786-214176 GCA_006176705.1 Cocos nucifera
ACAGTGATTCCACTAGAAGAACCCACCATCAAAATGTCAAGAAATTGGTTCTAAGGAAGAGCACTTAGGCTAGCATACTCGTCACCCCTGGGAAGGAGAAATAGAGAGCAGAGGATTCTTGTTTGGATCATGATTCTCTCTGAAAGAGACCTTCCCCATCTACAATCGTAATCCTTCCAAGATCTACGATCGAGTGCGTCCTCGATCACTGAAACTATGGGAGATTGGATCGAATGAAGATTGAGTGAACTGCCAAAAGCTACATTCATCCCAGGCTCGCACAAATGATGACGTCATATACCTCAATTCTTCCCCTTTCTCTTCATTCTAAAGTATATAAAGCCAAGAGTACTCTATTCTGGTCTGAACGCTGTTCAAAAGCTGTCTTGTAATGATGTTGAAAAAGCTACGAATGGGTATCTCTAATTCAGTCGCATTTTACCTGAAGGCCTTTGGACTATGATGCTGCTCCATGGCACACCATCAGCACTGCCATCTATATAGGACTAAGAGGCACATTTTGTGTACCATCTATCTTGAAGGAAGTAGCAAAAAAATTGATAACCGATCCGAAATTAGGTTAGGATACGATTCTTCTCCCTCTCAATCAGTATTAACGTAGGACCATTAATTGTTCAGGCTCACTTCGTTAAGCAGCTGTACATTCAGAGTTCGAGGCTTACAAAAATTTTTTTTTGATGAAATATCTCCAATAGAAAAGGAGAAAAAATATCTATACCGAGCTTAATGTCACCTAGTTTATAATATAAACTGCTACCCTCTGCGATTAGAGGTTACAAAAAAATCTGGAACCAGCCATCTAATCTTGCACATGAGCCATAACTCAAGCGGCCTTCCAGAAAGAACGATTTGCTAATTTTTCTTGGAGAAGAAGTATCCAGAGACTCATTATCGATCCTGCTAGCTCTCCAGGCTGAAGGATATGTCCGAATGAAAGAAAGCCTCAAATTGAAAGATGAGAAAGCCACAGGAAGAATGATAAAGCGAGCGAAATCAATAAACCTCACAAGCTGATAGAGGGCTGAATGAAGTCGACCATGCTCACGTTCGCCTCAGACTCCCCAAAGCGCAAGCGAGGCCAGACTTCTCCCTCGAGCTCATCATCAAAGAAGCCCAATAGAAGCACGTGAAGAAGTTCTCCCTTCAGAAAGAAGAATTACCATTCTCTCAAACAAGCAACAATCAAAGTAAATACTGTTATAATCATCATGATTATGTCGGATACTACAAATGCATTCAGCTCATAGAACGAGATTGCAGGAGCTCAATCAGGAGAGGCCGGCCCAGGTCCAATTCCTTAAACGTCGTCTGCAAAAGTAAGTGAAATTGATCGAGGGCTATTGTCCGCAGGCTAGAACCATCAAGAAGGAGGAATAATAAGAATATTTCGGCCATCTCTCGGGCATCATCAATACTATCTCAAGGACTTAAAGTACTTCGGCAAAGCTGCCACTCTCGATCTTAGAGCTAGGAAAAGCTTGCCCCAAATTGGGAAGAACCTGTATGAAATAGATGAAGGTCGTCCAACCAAGCCTTATCGCCTGAAGGAGCTCGAAGGAAAATGCTCTCACGATCTTAGAATTCAGAAAATTGAGAATATACTATCAAAATTTTTTCTTCATAAAACTTCTCTATTTCAAACATTACTATTTCTTTCTTGGTGCAAAATAATGTGATGATAGGGAATGAAGCAATCAAAAGTGGGTAAAATGTTAGGATAGGAGGAAGAACGCTCGCCTAACATGAGTGGGTTGAAGACCTTTGGTTATTTAAGATAAGGAGGAGAGGAGAGGCCCATTCAATGGCCCCATCTAATAACGCCACTAGTGCCAGTTAGGAACAGAGGAGAGCCTCAATCCTAACATAAGCAGATCAAAGACCTTCGATTATAAGAACAGAAGGAGGGAAAGGCCCATTCAACAGCCCCATCTATGCCCCTAGTGCCTGTTAGGAACAAAATGAGAACCTCGTCCTAACATGAGCAGTCGAAGATCTCTGATTATTTAAGATAAGAGAAGAGAGGCCATTAATTAGCCCATCTGTGCCTAGTGCATGTAGAAATAAGAGGAAAACCTCATCCTAACATAAGCCAGGTCGAAGACCTTCGATTATTTAAGACCAGGAGGAGGAGAGAGGCCCATTCAAGTGGCCTATTCTGTGCCACTAGAGCCATGTTTGGAAATAGGAGGAGAACCTCGTCCTAACATGAGCACAGTCGAAGACCTTTGGTTATTTAAGCACAGGAGGAAAGGAGAGGCCCATTCAATGGGCCATTTGTGGCCCCTATGCTATGTTAGAAATAGAGGAGGAACCTACCTATACATGAGCAAGTCAACAGGATCTCCGATTATTTAAGTAGGAGGAAAGAGGCCCATTTAATGCACTCATTCTGTGCCCCCTAGTGCCATGTTAGATACAAGGAGGAGAACCTCATCCTAACCATGAGGTAGGTCGACGAGAAACTTCCAGTTATTTAAGATAGGAGGATTGGGAGAGGCCCATTTAATGGTCTATCTGTGCCGCTAAGTGGCCATGTTAGGAATAGGAGGAGAACCTCAAATCTTAATATGGAGCAAGTCGAAAACCTCCGATTATTTAAGATAGTAAGGAGATGAGAGGCCCATTCAATGCCATCTTGCCCTAGTGCAACATGTTAGGAATTAAGGAGAACCTCAATCCTAACATGAGCAAGTCGAAGACGCTTCGTTCTTTAAGATAGGAAGGGGAGAGGCCCCCATACACAACAGTGCTAATGTGCTCCTACAGCCCGTAGGAAATACGGAGGAGACCTATCCTAACGTGAGCAAGTCGAAGGCTCTCAATTTATTTTATAGATGAGGTGAGAAGAGAGGCTCTGAAAAGGCGCTCTTATGTGTCCCCACAGCCCGTTAAGGAATCGGAGATTGAACCTTGTCTACAGTGAGCAAATCGAACAGGCCTCGTTTATTTTAGATGGTATGAAAGAGAGGCCCGACACATGGCCTTATGTGCCCTCATAGTCCATTAGATATAGGAAGAAGAACCTCTCCTAACATTGAGAAAGTCAAAGGCCAATTCATGTTAGAGAAGGTGAGAAGAAAGGCCCCCGACATGGTCCTTATGTGCCCCCAGTCCGTTAGGAAATAGGAAGGAGAACCGCATCCTAACGTGAGCAAAGTCGAGGGCCTTGTTCATTTTAGACTAGGTGAGAAGAGAGGCCCCGACTCGACTGAAGATAAGATCTCTCCCGAGCTTCAACTTCAATAGGAGATAAGATTTCCTTCAACTCGGTTGAGATAAGACTCGCTCCAGCTTCGACGTCAACCTCCAATAGGAGATACAGACCTCCTTCAACCTCGGTGAAGATAGGATTCCCTCGAGCTCAACAATCATAGGAGATCAGATCTCCTTCAACCTCGTTGGAGATAAGATCTCCCCCGAGCTTCAACGTCAATGTCAACAGGGGAATAAGATCTCTTTCAACCTCGACTAGAGATAAGATCTCCCCGAAGCTTGCCAATTGCAATGTCAATAAGGAGATAGATATCCTTTAAACCTCGACTGGAGATAAGATCTCCTCCGAGCTTCAACGTCAACCTCAACAGAAGATAAGATCTCCTTCAAACCTCGTAGGAGATAAGATCTACCCCGAGCTTCAACCTCAATGGGTGCAGAGCCCAAAAAGGGACTTCGGCAGTCCAATTTTTTTGTAGCTTCTTCTTTCAATTTCAAACTCGAAACTGAGGGGACTATTGTTTGGGATACACCCCCACTCCTGCCAAAAGTCCTAGTAGATATAAGGCCCTAATGCCAACTGCTAACATGAAAGAGCTTCGATCGTTAAAATTCTTCCTCCCAACGAGTCGAGACCCTCAGTCGCAGACCTTCTTAGTAGTCGAACCACTCCTCCAGCAGCTGAACCGCCTCCCCAGACTGCCTCCAGTGGCCCGAACTCACTTTCAAACTCCTACAGCACCAAACTCCAATCCAACTTCTTCAAGAGCCAAATTCCTTTCGAACTTCTCCTTAGTCGGATTCCTCCAAAAGTCAAACTCCCTTCGACTTTCTCCCTCAGTCGGATTCCTCTAAGAGCCCAACTTCTTTTGGGTTTTCTCAAGTTTGGGATTTCTCTAAGGCAGGCCGAACTTCTCGATACTTCTCCTTCAGCTCACAGATTCCTCCAGGAGCAAACTTCCTTCAGACTTTTTCTCAGTTGAATTTTCTCCAGGAAGCCCAACTCCTTTCGAACTTCTCCCTCAGTCGGATTCCTTCAAGAGCCCAACTCCTTTTGGACTTCTCCTTCACCCAAACTTCTCCACCAGTGGAACTCTTTTTCAACCAAACTTCTCCCACCAAGTTCGGAACTCCTAGACTTCTTCAACAGTTGAGCTTCTCCACCAGTCGGACTCCTTCTGGACTTCTCCATCAAGTCGAACTCCATCTAGATTTTTCTAGTGTATTACTTCTAGATTTCAAGTAGTTGGTGTGGACACTAGAGGACCATCGAAAGTCGGTCAACATAATTCTAACATTCAATTTGGAATGGGAGAAGTCAATAATCATAATAAACTCTAGCTTTATGTTTATTATTTATTCTAAGTCCTTTTGATTAAATCAATTATTCTTTTGATAATTTAGTTTTTGGGTTCATGTGAAGGAAATCCGATTTTTCGGTTCAAGATTTCCGTTCAGGAATCTGATCAATTCAAGAGATATATTTTTTAAAATTTTTCTCTTTGATCTATCATTAAAGATCTAAGATTTATTTTAGATCTGATTTCTTATTATTTTAGATATAATTAGAATAATAACATAAGAATAAATTCAAAATTTAGATTTGTAAAGACTTAAGGCGCTGAATATTAGGACTAATCCAAATGTACACCAACCACAATTGGTGAGCCTGTAGTTGTAACAGCGGAGGTTTCTGATCTAGCCATGCACAGAGCCTGACCTCTACCAATATCCACTGGGCTGATCTGAGATCCTCTTCTTCTCTATCATCTCCAAAAATCATAATCTGGAATCTGATCTGGGATCTTCAAAACTCCTTTTGAAGAATCAGCAGTGTCTTCTGCACATGCAGCCTTCTAGCTTTCAATCGCTTTTCTTTGATTTGAATCGCACCAACCAAAAATCCAAAACCTCCTTTTGGACGTGGAGAGGAGAGGGAGAAGGGGTTATGGATGGGAGGAAGAGGGAGGAGCAGCCTTGGGGCATGGGAATTGTGATTCTTTTAATCACTTCCAATCATTATCTGGGTTGGGCGCAGGGTCTTATTTATAGACTGTCTGTGATCCAACTTTCTCTTCTTCCACCACAATCATAACTTTGTAATCAGATCTAAATTGATTATGTGAGAAATAGAGTCCTGGATTTCTCCTTAGAGGGACCTAAGACCAGTCAAAGTTGGTTCTTAGGAGAACTCTAATTGGAATCCAAAAGAGGAGATGGAGTCCTCGTCCAACAGAGGACTCCTAGGTGCCTCCAACTTGGGCACACCAAGGGTGGCGTGCCCCTTTCCTTGCCAGGTTATGGCAGGGGGACAGGCCCCACCAAGCTCCTCCAATAGGTGTAGACATGTGGTCAAAAGTCAAAGTGTCAATGGTTCAACATTTGACCAATCAAAGTGACTTTTGAAAAAGTCAAAGAATAGAAATGACGGGTGACCAAAAATGGCAGGTAATGTTTACAAAATAAGACAACCTTTTTTTGACTTGGACAACCTCCAGTCAGACCATATGAAAGCCTCTGATTGAGCAACAAACTCCTTTGGCTCAGTCAGGACAACTAATATATGATTAGTAAAGGAAAGTAGGTTCAATCGAGTGCTAGCACGATTTTCTTGAACCTAATTGAATCTCATTCAGATCAATTGAACTGGATCAGTTAATTGATGATCACCAGATTTCAAACCCTTATTTGTGTGACCCATTAGGTTTCAGTTCTGTATGGTAATGGGATTAGTTCATGATCTCTATCATCGACATCATCGAAACTCCTTTCGATGGATCAGAACTCTTCTGATTCAACACAGCTAGGAATGCTGATATCATATTAATTGCTACCCTCAAAATCTACCAGTGACACCTATGCATATATGGTGGCAACCCATCAGAGCTGCAATGGATGAACCTTTGGTGCAGCTACCTCGTGGGATTAGTTCTTCTATCTTGAGCCCCGATCAGCATATGAGGTTAAGGTGAACTCGTCAACCCATTTTCTGCTCATAATGATTGTAATATAGCTCGACTTCGAGTCTGACGCGAATCTAAGATAGAAAACTCTTTCTATTATTCTCAGCTCGTATGCCGATGGCCATGAGACTTTTTGGACTTGATTCTCATGATCATCATTAGGCTGCTCCTCTACCACCGAGGTAGATAGATTCCATCTTGATGCCAATGCCACAGTTCTACAATGAACATGCTATACATAGCCTTTGTCACGAATGCTAGGAGAGCCGAGTAATGGTATTTAGTCAAACTTAACACCCTAAAGGTGAACTGCCGATTTGCACCTCTGGTCAAAACCAGACACACTACTGCAGCAAGGGAGTTATTGACGAGGAGTGACTCCTATGACTTACTATGCGAGATGGGTCACAATCAGTGCCCTCGTCTTCTAACAAGTACCTGTACTCTTGCTCCGATGTCTCCACACTGTAAGTATATACTAAAGAAAGCAATTGTACACCAACCTTGCCGTACACCACAATCCCTCCGGAGTCAGATGATGCCTATGGTCGGAAGCATTTTATGAGTTTAATAATGATTAATTCATGTCTTAAAGTTTTCAAAACTCTTGAAAAATATAAATTATCATTAACCATTAGACTCAAAGGATGTTATCACAGACCACAAAATTACACATTAGATTGATAGAAAATAAACACCAATTTTTATGATAGATTTAGTCAAAATTATAATTTTGCCCTTCAGAAGTGTATGTACAAGTGTGCGTAGCAGCAATTCTGGCTTCTAGGCATCATATCGTCTAACAATCCTTCCACTTGTCCTAAAGCATTGGCTATACAGCCTAAGTGCCATCTTCTCAGCGTGGTTGATCCTCTGTTGGCCCAACTGGCTTTGTAAATGGGTCCTGCACACTTCTCTATGGAGTTGACTCTCAATGGTCAACGTTTGACCAGTCAAAGGTAGACTTTTGACCAAAGTCAAAGAACAAGAAATGGCAGGTGACCAAAAATGGCAGGTAATGTCTTACAAATAAGACAACCTATTCTGACTTGGACAACCTCCAGTCAGACCATATGAAGGCCTCTGATTGAGCACAAACTCCTTTGGCTCAGTCAGGACAACTTATTTATGATAGCAAAAGAAGAACGTTAGGCTTAATTGAGTGCTAGCACGATTTCTTGAACCTAGGATAACTATTTATGATAGTAAAAGAAGAACGTTAGGTTCAATCGAGTGCTAGCATGATTTCCTTGAACCTAATTGAATCTCATTCAGATCAATTGAACTAGATCAGTTCAATTGATGATCACCAGATTCAAACCCTTATTTGTGTGACCTAGTTAGGTTCAGTTCTGTATGGTAATGGGATATGTCATGATCTGTATCATCGACATCTTTCGATGGATCAGAACTCTTTTCGATGGATCAAAACTCTTCTGATTTGAACAGCTAGAATGATCGATCATCTAAATCATTCTAATTGCTCCCAAAATCCACCAGTGACACCTAGCAGTATATGGTGGCAACCCATCAGAGCTGAATGTGAACCTCTTGGTGCAGCTACCTGTGTGATTCAGTTCTTCTATCTTGAGCCCCGATCAGATTAGGGTTTAGGTGAACTCGTCAAACCCTAGTCTCTGTCATATGATGTAATCATTCGATTCGAGTCCAATGTGAAAATCTAAATAGAAACTCTTTCTATTATTTCACTCTGCCATGGCCATGGGCTTCTGGACTTGATTCTCATGATCATCATAGGGCTGCTCCTCTACCACCAAGGTAGATAGATCCCATCTTGATGCAATCCAGTTCCTACAATGAACATGCTATAGCCAACATACACCTCAGGGTTCCATATGGCTAGGAGACCGAGTAATGGTGTAGTCAAACTATAACACCCTCAAGGTGAACTGCCGATGCATCTCAGGTCAAAGAACCAGACACACTACTGCAGCATCGAGTCAGTCATTGACGAGAAGGTAGACTCCCTAATGACTACTCGAGGTGGTCACGCTTCAGTGCCCTCGTTCTCTAAGCGAGTACCTGTACTCTCGCTCCGGTGTCTCCACACCGTAGACTCAAGACTCATCTACTAAAGAGAAGCGATCGTACACCAACCTTCCGGATCAATCACCATCCTCGTGATGATCCTATGGTCGGGAGCTGTTTATGAGTTAATAATGATTATTCATGTCTTAAATTTTCAACTCTTGAAAATATGAATTATCATTACCATTAACTCAAAGGATGTATCACAGACACTAAATACACATATGTGATAGAAAATAACCCATTTTATTGATATTAGTCAAAATTATAATTTTGCCCTTAAATGTGTATTACAAGTGTCAGCCAATTCTAGCTTCTAGGGCATATATATCTAACACATAGGACCATACTTGGATTTATTTTGGATTGAGCCTTATTTGGAAAGAGACCATCATAAAGAGCAAGCTTGGTCCACGTCGTCTTTGGAGCCACCACCCTCCACACGCCCAGGGAGAAAATACACACGCCAGCATGTGCCATGTCCAAGAATCCTTATGCCAAATTATGCCAGACATCAAGCGCCCACATGGAGTTTCTTTTCTTCCCTAGGATTTCTTAAGAGTTCTTGATTTCTTACTTATTTTGTTAAAAAGCTGATTTCTTCCCTATGGTTTCATAAAAGATAGATATGATATATTATTATATTTAAAAATCATACATAATATTTTACTTTTTTTGTTGGGAGGGTTGATTTTTTTCTTGTAAAGAAAATAGGATTCCTAAAGAAATAGGATCCCTAGGGTCCTATATAAATCCATGTATCTTTCATGAATGAGATAATGAATGAATGAATCACTTTATAATTCCTACAAACACTTGTATTGGTCGCTCTGAGAGGGAGAGGGTATGAGATCCAAAATCACCCCACGAGGGGAGGGTGTGAGGCCCACCTTTTTTCTATCTCTTTAACCTTCATTTTTTTGAGATTCAGTGTTCTTATGATCCCGATTCATCTTCACCATCTACCTACATAAGCCTATTCCACCAAAAGAAGATTTATCTCCTTCAAGATTTTCATCTATCATGCAGAGAGAGAAAGAGTGGTCTATTATTCTATAGATCAAACGTTGATAAGAACCTTCATTCCTTCTCAACTGATCTTTGATTTTTACTTATTTTTTTTAGATCTGATGTTGGTAAAGATCTAGTTCTTTATCGATAGATCTGCTCGGTTAAAAGATTAAGAGCCCTAACCAAGGTAGTTTTTTAACTACCACGATTCAAATTCTTCTTATCTTTTTTTTTGGATTTTCTTATAGGCTTAATTTTTTGCTATCCTTCATTCCATTTATATTTTTCTTTTTGCAATTATTCATGACAATGTTTAATTTCTACTATCTATCTATTTACTTTATTATTACTAGTTATTTACTGATCTCTAAAATGGCATTCATCAGCATTATTTAGATTGATCGTGCTTTGGTCCCATGTCAATCAATCATACCTCCTGAGCAGAGTATAGACAACTATACTGTCTGTCCTGAAAATAATATGCCACAGTCGGATGTGATTTATTGTTGATGAATGGAAGGAAGCTTGGTCTTTTATTTTTTTTAGGCTATCCCGCATCAATTTGGTATCAGAGTCGGATTGGTTAGGACTTTAGTTTAAATTCTACAATTTAAAATTCCTACAAGTTAAATTTTTATAATTTAAATTTTGTAATTTACTTTTTAGTATTTTTTCTTTCTTACTGCATCTTATTCCTGCATCCTAGACTTGCATGACCACTAGATCAGGTACCCAGTACCAACGTCCTACTTTTCCACCCAGAACCAACATGGATCCCAATACGGCAGCCATCATTAATGTCCTAACTGAGAAGTTTGATGACATGAAAGATTTTATGAAAACCATGAGTGAAAGAATAAAATACTAGAAGAAGCTAGGTAAAGACAATTTGAACCTGAGTCTCTCCAACTATCTATAGGATAGAGAAGAAGGAACCTCGACCTAGATCAATCTATAGCAGCATGCCCCATCATAACCAGTTCGACTAGGATGAGCATGTCCTTAGGAATGTGAAGATCAAAGCCCCAAGTTTTGATGGTTGTCTAGATCTGAGAGAGTACCTAGATTGGGAATCGAGCATGGACTACTATTTTGGATGGTACAAAATATCTGAAGTAAGGAGAGTTAGGTTTGCTAGGATGAAGTTGGTTAAGCAAGCCCAACTTTATTGAGAAAGTGTTGAACGTCTTCTCAACTAGAGAAGATAAGATCCGATAGAAACCTTGGATGAAATGAAGGAGAAACTCAGAGAAAAATACCTTTCCACCTCCTACCAACAAAGACTTTTAGATTAGTAGCACAGACTTACTCAAGAAAATAGATCAGTCATAGAGTACATCATGAGATTTGAAGAGTATCTCATGAGATGTGGAGTAACTGAAGATAGGATTGCTATCTTGTCTAGATTTAGAGTTGGATTACATGAAGATATCCAACGGAGCTCTTTCTGTGAGAGGTAACCACGTTAGAATAAGCTTATCAACTTGCCCTAGACTTTGAAAGATTTTTTAGGTATTCGATCATCCGTCGTCTTAAACCTAGCCGAGTAACCCCTTCTGGATCGAGACCCAATACTACCCAGACTTCTAGTAATGGACCTCCACCTACAAATCCTATTATGAGAAAAGAAAAAGGAAAAAGAGTTGCAGGAGAGTTATCTAAGAAAAGTAGTTCTTGATCTCACTGCTTCAAGTGCCATGGTTACGGTCATTGCTGCACAATGTCCCAACTGATCGTTATTTATGGAAGAATTAGAAGGGAAAACTCTAGAAAATATTAAGGAGGAAGTTTATAAAGCTGATCCAGACTTAGTCGAGCAATTTAAGAGTACTGAGGAAATCCTAAGTTTTATTGCACCGGAGTCAGACCTTAGGCTTGGAGTCGTTAGGTATGTTCTAGCACAGACTAAGGAGAGTGAATACTGGCATAGGACCTCTATCTTCTATACCTTCATAAAATTTAATAATAAAATTTGTAAGATGATCATTGATAGCAGTAGCTACATCAATGCCATCTCTATCGATACGGTTAAGTGATTAGGATTAGCTCCTATAGATCATCCTAGCCCATATCGTGTGTCTTGGATAGATTCCTTCTCTACTCCCATCAAACTTAGATGCCGTGTTTCCATCTAGCTCCATTCTTATCAGGATCATATTTGGTGTGATGTCTTATCCATAGAAGTTGGAAGTATCGTATTAGGTCGGCCTTAGCTGTTTGACAATGATGTTATGATTTATGGCCAAACCAACTCCTGTAGTTTCACTCATAAGGGTAAGAAGATCATGATCAATCCTTCCCCACCTAAGGCTACCAATAGAAAGATAGGAAATGGACCAAAATAAAACATCAAAAAGAAAAGCCTTCATCTGATAGGTGCTAAGGAATTAGAGATGACCGTGAGTAAAAGATCACCAGTTTGGATGATTGCTGTGAGAGAAGTTTGTGAGGACCCTAAGATAGATCATCCCAAGAAAGTAGTTCATGGATATTAACCTAGAAAATCAATAGACCTTATCCCACTACCCATGCATGCTAGAATTTTCGAATCTACAGAGTCATTTGCACAGCATATCAAGAGTTTACGTAAAAAGATCAGTAAAAAGATTAGTATTAGTAATAAAGTTTATAAACAGAATGCAGATTCTCATCGACGTGCCCAAGAGTTTGTAGAAGGAGACTATGTGATGGTTCGAATGAGGCCTGAACGATTTCCATTAGGAACCGTCAAGAAGTTACATGCTCGAGGAGCAGGTCCATTTAAGATTTTAAAGAAGATCGGACCAAATGCGTATGTTGTGGACTTACCTTCTGATTTTGGGATTAGCTCTACTTTTAACGTTGCAAATCTCGTCACCTATAAAGAGCCAACTTGGATACCTAGTGAGCCATTTGAGCCTGAACCAACCTTTGAGAGAGAGCCTATTCTTGAATGTCCATCAACCAAAATGTCAAAGCATGATCAGATTGAGAGAATTTTAGATGAGTAGATCATCTCCATCCGGAGTCGAGGCTATCAATGGTACTTAGTTGGATGGTGAGATCGACTAGAGTCTGAGGAAACCTGGATCACTCGAGAAGAGCTACAGTATATTGATCCCAATTTGCTTGAGTGTCACCAGAGCAGAATCGACCCCCACTCGATAGGGTTAAGTTCTTCCCATCCTAAGAGAATTGGTGTGGACACTAGAGCCACTAGAAGTCGACAATATAATTTAGATTCAATTTGGATGGAAGAAGCCATATCAGAATAACTCTACTTCAGTTATTTTGTTTTAGTCCTTTTGATTTAATCAATTAGTTCTTTTGATACATTTAGTTTTGGATCCATAGAACCATACTTGGATTTATTTTGGATTGAGCCTTATTTGGAAAGAGACCATCATAAAGAAACAAGCTTGGTCTATGTCATCTTTGGAGCCACCACCCTCCACATGCTTAGGGAGGAAATACACACGCCAGCATGTACCATGCCCAAGGATCCTCATGCCAAGTTGTGCCAAACATTAAGTGCCCACATAGAGTTCCTTTTCTTTCCTAAGATTTCTTAAGAGTTATTGATTTCTTACTTATTTTGTTAAAAGATTGATTTCTTCCCTATGGTTCCATAAAAGATAGATATGATATATTATTGTATTCGAAAACCATATATAATGTTTTACTTTTTTTGTTGGGAGAGTTGATTTTTTTCATATAAAGAGAATAGGATTCCTAAAGAAATAGGATCCCTATGATCCTATATAAATCCATGTATCTTTCATGAATGAATGAATCACTTTATAATTCCCATAAACACTTGTGTTGGTCGCTCTGAGAGGGAGAGGGTGTGAGATCCAAAATCGCCCCACGAGGGGAGGGTGTAAGGCCCACCTTTTTTCTATCTCTTTAACCTTCATTTTCTTGAGATTCAATGTTCCTACGATCTCGATTCGTCTTCATCATCTATCTACATAAACCTATTCCATCAAAAGAAGATCTGTCTCCTCCAACATTTTCATCTATCATGCAGAGAGAGAAAGAGTGGTTATTATTCTACAGATCAAACATTGACAAGGATCTTCATTCCTTCTTAACTGATCTTTGATTTTTTTACTTATTTTTTTAGATCCGATGTTGGTAAAGACCCAGTTCTTTATTGATAGATCTGCTTGGTTAAAAGTTTAAGAGCCCTAATCAGGGTAGTTTCTTAACTACCACGATCTGGATTCTTCTTATCTTTCTTTTTGGATTTTTTTGTGGGCTTAATTTTTTGCTATCCTTCATTCCATTTATATTTTTTTTTATAATTATTCATGAGCATGTTTAATTTCTGCTATCTATCTATTTACTTTATTATTGCTAGTTATTTACTGATCTCTAAAATGGTATTCATCAGCATCATTTAGATTGATCGTGCTTTGGTCCCGTGTCAATCAATCACGTCTTCTGAGCAAAGTATAGGCAACTATACTATCTATCCTGAGAATAATGTGCCATGATCGGACGTAATTTGTTGTTGACGAATGAAAGAAAGCTTGATCTTTTCTTTTTTTTTAGGCTGTCCTGCATCAGTAGTATTTCTTCCGGATGATTTCCTCTAACTGTATTCCCTTTAGAAGTCCGAACTCCTCTGAAATTAACATACGTTAAAGCTCTTCTCCCTTCCACGTGGCTTTGAGTGGCTCAATACCATACGGCTATGGCTGTCATTATCAGTCAGCTACAAGTGGCACCCCTTTCCGTAACAAACCCTATATGGCTCCGAGCGGCTAGCTACTGGACGACTATAGCTGTTACTATCAGTCTACTACAGGCGACGCCCCTCTCCATAACAAACCCCACATGACTCCGAGTGGCCAGCTACTTGATGACTATGGCTATCACTATCAGTCTACTTCAGACTCCATTTATAAAAGGGATCCTCTAGATACGTTTTCTCTAAGCTCTCTTCTTCTTTCCAAAATTCTACTGAGTACTTTTTTGAGTACTCCATTTCTGTTGGTCAGAAGAACTGACTTGATCATTGGAGGGTTCTATCGGAGCCACCACCACCGACTCTGGGCGGAACTTTATTTTGCAGGCCACCAACAGCGACCTCTTCTTTCTCAACTCCAACTCGATCCGGTGTTGACTATATTCTACACCAACAATATACTTCATAAAAAGATAGGCTACTAACACAATGAATAATATCTTAGGTGTATCCAGGTTAGATTAGTCAGACAGAAATATAAAAGGTAATGCCAAAGATAAGTACCGCTAGTAGAAATCAGGTTAGAGATTTTAGAATTATTTTACGATTGGCACATGCATGATAATTTGGTATCTTGCAAAAAGAAAAACACATATGAAATTAGAGAAGGAAACAAAAAGAAGAGAAACAAAGGAATACTTTAACCTTAAAATACAGAGTGGTCATAAAAGATACTAGGAGTAAAATTGATTTGCATATAATTTATAAACCATTAGAAGGAAAGATGTTCCATCAAATAGTGCCCTATCATTAAATCCACCATATACCTAATTAATGAAGAAGGCATTGAAACTCTTATCTTAGTTTATTTTGTTAGAAAAAAAAGGCTAAAGAAAAAGAGACTAAATTTCTCATCTATAACATAGAAATAAATTAATAGACACACAAGGAAAATTAGGCATTATGGTAGCTCAAGCAAGAGAATGAAAAGTTGGACCAAGAAACAAAACCACATGGTCAATTAGTGAAATAAAAAATGTAAAATGACAATAATCTAAAACTATAATAAGTTAAAATCATATGGATCAAAATATCGCCAGCATGGGTGAAAAATATTGAAAAGAAAAAAAAAAATCATACCTATTTAATTTCTCATATTTTCCTTTATTTTTGTTGATTTTTTCCTCTTATTTCCCCACTTTTTCTTTGCTTTTTCTATCCGTAGGAGCTTCAACCTAGTGGGAGGCTTGGAGCGATTGAAGAGAGGCTAGGGGAGAAGGTCCGACTACCCACCAGCCACCGAGTGAGAGCACTTGGGCCCCCAAAATTGGGTCATAGCACGGGATCAACACTAGCTTCACGGTGTCTCACAGCATCGCATCACTAAAGATCCGTCGAAAGAACACCTCACTACCATCGCCAGATTGCTAGAAAATCCTATTGAGGAAGCCTTACTCAATGGAGGTGGTAGCTGGGGGCGATTCTTTGAGAGGAGGCAGTGGGCCTCATTAGCAGAGAAAAGCAAGCAACCATTGGAGGCCCGAACGAAAAGCATGGTGATGAGGACCTCGTTGTATCCAGATCTGGTGGCCAAGTCAAAGAAGTCTGCAATTCGAGAGGCGGGGTCATCGGAGAGCATGCAAAGAAGGGCCTCGAGGTGAGCGAGCAGGCTATCAGAGGTGGAACTGCCTCCATTAATAGAGAGGATGAGGACCCTTCCAGCGGTGGAAGCATTGGGAGGTGTTGCCGATGATAGGCTTTCAGCGATGAGGAAGATATTGGGTTCATGGCGGCCGGAGAGGAACTTGTTCTCAAGAATGGAGAAGATCTCATGGTGCAGCTTGTCCACGTCAAGGCTCGGCTCCATCTAGGCATGGGTACGGGCATCGGGGTCGAGGGGTGGGGATGGGGATGGGGAGAGGGTCTCATGGAGTAGTGTTGCACGGCGGTGGGGTGGGGGGGGGGGGGGGGGGGGGGGGGGGGGGGGGGGGGGGGGGGGGGGGGGGGGGGGGTTGAGAGAGAGGAAGAGGAGATTTAGTGCTAGAGGTAGTATCTATTTCTTATATATACTTGTACCAAATCTCAAAGTCCATATGCTGCTATTTGCGTGGATGAGTCAGAGAATTAAATATGAATAAAGACCTTTTAGTTTCCTAAAAATTTGAAATATTTTATAAATATTCATAAAATGGATCACTTCCAAGAATAATGGATCACAAAATGAATCAGAGCTTGAAACTTGAAATTTTTAGAACTAATATTTTGTTTTGAAAAAAATACTCAAGCAAGTCAACTTATAAAGACCAAATAATTTGTCTATTTTGTTACTCTTTATGTTTTTCATGGTTTTTACTCAAACTTTATTAAAAATGAAAAACTAAAATTAATATAAAAGATTAAGTCAAACAACAAACATATCATCAATAAAACTAGGAAAAAAATTTGCAATAACATATAAACTCTAGACAAGCAACTACTAACAAAAGTATATATTTATGAAATCCAATACTGTTAATTGACTATATCTCTCTTCAACAATGGAGCCTGAATTAGCTCTTCTTACAAAACTTATGGAGGAAGAGGAGTGCATAGCTGGTATAACTTGCTCCCTTATCATGCTTTTAACTCTAAATGATGAACATATCGACATGGTGATGGAAGCTTAATTTAGATAATCACACAAGTAATGCAAATATTTGAATTACATGAAAATGTGTATAAGAGTGAAACTGTCTTCAGCTAATCAAAAATAATAAAAAAATTGGAGAATGAGGATTGATTAAAGAATATAATTAATTGATGTTCTTGAATTATCTATAAGAGTGTTTGGTTTGGATGTTGATTAAAATGTGATCAACCAATAATCCCAAGAATGAGGTTATAAAAAGATAAATTGAAGCCAATAGGTAAGAGATGCTTACCATTTTCATTAGTCTCCCAAATGGTCCAATAGTTGATAAGCCACCATTTTTTTCAAGATTAATAATAAAGATGTTGCCGTTTCAATTCCATTGTAAACTTTTTTAGAAGAAGAGAGAGGAGAGAGAAAAAGAAAGATAAAACATCAAGCTAATAGAAAGTTATGTTTTTTTATTTTTTTAATTAGCAATGAACTAAAATTCCATTGCAATTCAGTTGCAAAATTGCTTCCTAGTGAGTTCTTTTATTTCAAGATTAGCAATGAAGACATTGTTGTTTTAATTTCGTTATAAATCTTTTTAGAGAGAGGAAGAGGAGAGAGAAAAAAAGAAAGAGAGAGAACATCAGGCTAATAGAAAGTTAGAATTTTTTATTTTTTTTAAATTAGCAATGAAGTGAAATTTCATTGCAAATCAGTTGCAAAGCCGCTTCCTAGTGAGTTCTTTTATTTTCAAATTAGCAACAAAAACATTATAGTTTTAATTTCATTACAAATTTTTTATTTCTAGATTAGCAATTGAATAAATTTAGTTGTAAATCCATTATAAGCTAATAAAAAAATCTATAATTTCTTTAATCAAATATTAGCAATGAAAATTGAGTTTGTTGTAAATCCATTGCTATATTTTGTTGCTAATCCATTGCAATTCCATTGCCAATGATACGTAGGAACCTTCTGCAATATTTAGCAACTATTTTTTGATCCATTTTTATTCTATTGCAAAATTTTCATGTCTAACTCGTTGTAAATCTATTGTAAATTTATTTTTTCAAAATTAAAAATAAAATTAAATATTCCATTGCAAATTGATAATAGATTAGAAATAGATTCTGTCTTTTACTAAATTTTTGTTATAAAATTGCATATTTTTTTATAGTGCACGAATAAGCATAAGATCAAATCTTATACCTGAATTCGAAGCGGATATCGTAGCTTCTAAAAATCTATAGATTTGTTCGTAGCTTTAGCCGTATACACGAATGGCCTATATAGGTATTCACATGAAGCTGGGTCTGTTAGCTCTTAGCATGTTAGCTCCTTAGCTCCTTGAGGAGATGCTCTTAATGGCTAAACTTGGGATGAAGAAGGAAAGATTGATACACAAGAGAACATTCTTCTCTTATCTCTCTCATAAAAACCCTTACAAACTCCCCAATAGAGGAATAGTTTCCTCTAAATCTCACACGCCAAGAAGCCCACCCAAAGCCTCACAACCCAGATGAAATCTCTCAGACTTTTCACACCAATAAGCATGTCTTTTGTAACACAAAAGATAGGCTTAAATAGAGGGCTAGGTGGCATGGATAAGGAGTTGGAGATCAAAATGAAGTCAAATTCAAAATCCTTTTGAACTAAAACTCTACCAACTCAAACTCTATCCATAAGGTGCAGTAAAAGAGGTGTTCAACATCCAAAATTCCCATGCACAAATAGTTTGTGTGGTAAGAAAATTAGGGCAGTTTTAGGGTTAGGTGCATGGGAGTATGCAGTCCAATTTGGACTCTTGGTTCTTATCCAATTTGGCTCAAATCAAATCATCTTTGATTAGACCCAAAAATATGAGTTAACTTAATCTAATTAGGCTTTTAATCTTATGGTCAAATCAAAGATTAATTGAGTCTAAGATATAATCAAATTAAGATCTTATCTTCCTTAGCGATTAGGTCATCTTATAACCTAATCGGATCAAACCTAATTGAATCCTATTTAATTAGACTTGATCTAATCCATATAACTCAATTAAACTAAATTAATTAAAATATAATTATTAATTAATCTTTTTAATTAATTATATTATATTAATCATTAATTATGTTGATAATTTTATCCTTTAATGATTTTTAATTATTGATCAGCTATCTGATCAGATCAAAATTTCTAGTATGTGTGACCTCATAGATTTGAACACTAAATTGATAGCATAGAAACAAATTTTCTATACCAATTAAAGTAACTATCTAGCCATGGTATCCAACATCTAGATAGAGTCAAATGTAGCAAAACAACATTCATAACCTACTGGAATATGGTTACCATATTATTCATCTCCTTGACTAATAATGCTTGGAAGACTTCAGAGTTTATTGTCAATTCTTAATGAGTACATCCTTGTAGTGTCTTAACCTACTCAATCTTGTGACTCCTCACAAAGATTATTCTGACTAAGATTTTGCTAAATTAAAATATATTCAGACATGCTCTTTAATGTTACTTGGAGTGGTCAATCCCTTCTTGACTCATGCACCGATCTAACAAGTACTTGACCACACCCAAAAATCATTTATCACTGAATAAAAAATTTAGATAGTTTGGTACCAAAGTATAGTGAGTGTCTTGCAAGTCATCATGGTAATCTTAAGTCAGAAGGATACTTATATCCATATCCCCTCGGATACACTCTTGATAGTAGAGTACTATGGAATGGTCACGTTCGATGTAGATTAATATCCCACCTATATGTCGTACCAGTGTCTTCATACTTTTTGATTAAGAGGACAACCAACCCGTTGGTGTAAAAAATGGTGCTAACACCAGAGTTTGCTAGAGTTGGTGAAGACGAGATCGTCGATGGGATCTATAAGAAGAAGTCCAAATCGGAGGTGGATGGCTCCAGGAGTACCCTGCAATGATCAAGTTAGCTTTCTAGCCAATAAGAATGGAGTACTTAGGAGAATGTAAGTGGAGATGAAAGCTTAGAGAGAAAAACATATTTGGAGAATTTCTTGTATAGGCAAAGCCTATAATAGAATGAAAGTGACAGCCATAACAGAATGTTAGTAGGCCGTTCGGGCCACGTGAAGTTTGTTACAAAGAGTGAGCTATCATTTATCATGACTTGTAAGTAGTTGGATTCTATTTGTTGGAGTTTGGATGCAGTTTCTAACCTATTAGCAAGCCGCGTGGATTAGGATGAAGAACTTGGAGCTAGGTAGGCTAAACTTGGAGATTGGCTTGTGAATGACAGGTGACGAATCTGTAGCTGGTTAAAATCTATTGGTGTTGCCTTTGATAGCTTTAAGGAGTTTGGTCATCTTCAAGGTCGGTTAAGGGCTGACAGAAATATTCAAGTTAGAGGCCAGAGAGGGAACCGTAGAGCTTTTAATGGAAATTGTTACTAGGCTTTCTGAAGGAGTTCGACTATGTCGAGATTAATTGGAAGCTGAAATGGATGAACTTCTTATCGATGCAATTCGATCTACTTTCAGAAGTTCTGCTACTTTCAAGATCGGGTTGAAGTATTGATTGAAGGAGTGCTATGATCCAGTCTATGGAGCGATTGCTATGCTGGGTTGGGAATTAGACTCGTGTTGGTGACAAGGTCCTTTCATTGTTCAAGCTTATCCGATGGGCATATACAATATAAACTAGCTAGATCTATAATTATCAAAAAGGAATGAAGAAGCTTAGGTACTTTCAAGGTTGGCCACTATCCATGAAGGAGTTCAGCCAGAATAGAGTTTGATATGAAGAGGAATTTGGCTAGATAGGATACCAGACATAAGGTTGATGAGACATGCCGTCTGCCATCAAGAAATTCAACCACACTCAAGGTCTGCCATAGACGAAATCGAAAGATATTGGGATTCAATATTCGATGGAGGCTTTGCTAACATCAAAACCAGAATCAATTATGATGCCCTTCGCTGTTCAAGTTTGATCGGATGAAGTTTATCATGCCTTGGGGGCATTCTATAATTGTTGAAAGAGAGCAGATGTTTACCACTAAGAAGTTCGTCCAGCATACATGGTTTGAAGGTCAACCCCCTTGAGTTGAATTGGGTTAGGAAATTAGTTTAGTTCAAGTTTGATCACAATTGTTGTGACTCCGGATGAAGTCATATCAAGGTCAAACTTCTTATTGGACTTCAGCGGGAGTTATTTTATCTCCAACACTTGTTCTTCTACTTTCGAGTTTGAAGATCAAATGAAGGAAGTATCAAAATTGCGACCGTCGAAGTTCTCTACTGATTTTCCACTTCCAGAAGATGAAAAGTTTTGACTTTTTTCGACTGGCACCGAAGCTTCTTAATGAGCGAATGACATTGAAAGGATTTTTATTTCAAAATTCTCCCAAGCATGTACTCTAAGTATAGCGCCATTACTGCTTCACCAGACATCGATTATAAGTGGGACACATGGCAGGTGGGGGGTGGCTAGAGAGAATTGGCAATTATAACCTCTCCAAACTTTCTTTGACTATTTAAACTCTTCCTCCTTCTTTGATTTCCTATTTCCATTTGGTTCTTTCTTCCTTCTATGTTCTTCATCCTTCTCAAGCTCGAGTGCTTCGCTCCACCTTCCCTGTGGTCACCTTGCTTTCGTTTGTCCTCCAATTCTTTAGCCATATCTCCTCCGACCATTTTAGGTTAGTGCCCTAACCCTTTATTTACACTTCTTTGCTCATCTTCTACCTTTGTCCTTTCGATTTCTTCATAAGAGTTTACTTGTTCTTCCCAGTTCTTTCAAAAATTTTGTAGCCTTTTTCTTTCAATTTTTTAGAGATTTTTCTAGTTAAGTTTAATCTAGATGTCTTCTAAAATATCTTGGTCCTCCAATTTTAGGAGTCTGGCCCACCTAAACTTGCTAGATCCTAGCCTCAAGAAAATCATTGAACCTATTGAGGCACCTCAGCCGACCTTCATCCCTGAGACCATTCCTTATTCCTTGCATTCTGAAGATCTTTCTTTTATAAGAATCCAGTATGAAATTCTTTCCAAATATGAATTGGAGCTTTCCGGATCGAGTAGCCGAGCTTGTACCCCTCCCTCGGATCACTTCTACTTATATTTAGAGGCTTTTCGTGCTGGATTAAGACTTCCACTTTTCTCTTTTGTAGTAGCACTTTTTTGCTTTTTGAATATTTTCTTATCTTCCATGGTGCTGAATTTCTTTAGATTTATCATAGGGTTTCTTTCTTTTCATATCTCAACTGAAGTCTATCCTATCATCTTCTTATTCTGTAACTACTTTACCTTCAAATGCCATCCCACCACCAAAGACTGGTGGTATCTCTCCCCATAGTTTGGCAAGAAAGGGCTACTAAAGAGCGCCCCTTCTTCCATTCACAACTGGAAGAAAAAGTTTTTCTTCATCTCCTATCCAATCTTAGAACTAGGACTCTTCTCCTAGGGGTATTTAAGAGATTCAGTCCACCAAGCTCTCGGGTTAGAGAGGTCGGATCTTGATTTTGTTAATAAGTTGAAGGATTATAAGATTCCTTTGTTGTTCAAACTTGTTGACAACCAGACTCTATTCAATCTTGGCTTAAGGCCCCTCAACCCCAAAGGTACTCAAGTTTATCTTCTTTTATTCTTCTTATTTTTCTTATAATCCTGACTTCACTATTATTGCAAAAATGACTCCTAAAGAAATGGAGATGCTATCAAGGGGGCTTCAGGCTCAAAAATGGAAGAAGAAGACCTCTGAAAAGCCGTCCAAATGGATGAAAGTTAGGGAGTCAAGCTCCATCGCTCTAGGAGGAGTCCTCGCCCTAGAGACCATGGTACCATTGATGACCTTGAGCCCATCTATCGAGGTTCCTGCTCTGGCTCCTCCCTTTGAAGAGGAAATAGGGAGGAGGAAGAAAAAGATGTTTGCTAGAAGGGCTCGACTTCAACAAAATTTGGGGGAAGATAGTTATGATAGCATCAATTGGGACAATGCTTCCTTCGATGACTGGAGGGTCGTTAAGGCTCTAGTTAATGCATGTGTCCTTCCACACATCATCAAAAGAATTACTCGTACCGACCTTAACCAGTAGGTCAAGGACTCCCTTGGGGCGTACCTTAAGGTAACAATTTTTTTCTTCATTTCTCAAGTTCGATTATGAGTTTTTCAATAGCATAACTAATTTCATTGCTTGTAGATCAGCCACCAATTGATCGCCAATATCGAAACGATCAACACTGAGAAGGTAGAGGCCTTAAAAGCTATGGAGGAGGCCTAAGGATACAAGATTGAGGTAAGCTGTCTCTCGATTGAGGTTAGACGTCTACAAGAGGCACTCCAAAGAGTGGAGCAGACATTTGCCAACTTCAGGGTAGCCCTGACCTTAGAAGAAAGGAGGAGGAAGGAGGTCAAGACAAACTCCATTGAAGAGAAGAAGCAGGTGATAGAAGAGGCCGTTTCCTCCTTCAAATCTTCAGAGGATTTGAGGGAGATCAAGGTGGCCTTCGCTCAGGAGGCTTTCATCAAAGGATATGACCTCTACCAATCAAGAGTTGCGAAAAAGTTTCCAGAATTGAATCTTAGCTTTTTATCAGGGGAACCCTCCGAGGATGAAGTCGAACCTCATTTTGGCGAAGCCACTCTTCTAGACACTATCGCTGACCCTGCCACATCTGCCCCTGCTGCTGTTGAAGGACCAACACCTACTGAAGCAGCACCAGGCTCCTCCGATACTCCTGTAGAGGTCTAAGACCTCTGACTATTATACCCCTTTTCTTTTTTCCTTCTTATCTTTCATGTATTCATACATTTTAACTAATGAAAGAAAAATCTTTTTCTTTTGCCATTCTTCTTTATCACAGTGTTTTTGTGTGTTAAGTGCAGTCTCCTATTAAAGCTGAACCTCTATCTCAAGGTATCTTGACTGTTTGTCATTAGAGCATCAAATAAAAATTAAACCAATCTTCCTATCAATTAGAATAGTGGTGAGTCGGACGTCAATTTTTCAGAAAATTGAAGGCTAAGTTACGTTTAATTTAATAAAAAAATAAATTAATCTTCAAAATAAAAATTTAAATAAGTAAATTAAAATAAATTAATTAAGATTTAGCAAATTAAAATAAAAAAATAAATTTTAATTAATTAAGATTTTTGAAATTAAGAAAAGATAGATAAAAAAAATTATCGAGGATTTTAGTTCCATCTTTTAATATTCAAGTTTATAATTAATTCATGCAATCTTTTCATTATCAACATGCAATCTTATAAGGTATAGGTTTCATTGATCAGATTCTAACATAATCTATTCTACCGAGCATGGACTATATCTAATACGATCATGACCCATCTCATAGACATAGACTATTTGGATCATGCAATCAAAGAACATAAAAATAAATCATATTAATTCTTATAATTTATCCTAACTTAATCATAGATAGTATCTTTTCTATGATCATGATCTATCTCTTTAGGTATAAATTATAAGAAATTAAATATTAAAATATAAGTCTTATAATTTATTCTAACTTGAGCACAGATGGTATCTTTTCATGATCATGATTTATCTCTTTAGCTATAAATTATAAGAAATTCAATATTAAAACCTGAATTAGAAAGACATGTAAAAGATGAAGAAATTTTATTATCCAATAAAAAAAAATAGGATTCGAATTACAAACTCTCATGCTTGGAAGACTTCTCTTACTCTCTTGGACACGAGACCATTGATCATACATGGTATGAAATTCTCCAGCTTTCGACATCTTCAGATCTCCTAATTAAAACAAAACGAAAAGAAAACAAAAGAAAAAATAAAGAAGAAAGAAGAAGAGAGAAGAGAAGAGAAGGGAGAAAAAGAGAACTAAAAATTAATTTTCCCTCAAGGGGGGCTCTCTCTTGTTTTCTGGCATGCAAGGGATTAAATAGATGAAAAACAAAAATTTTTGAGTCCTTGTCGAGCTCAAATCAGAGTCCAAATTGATTTTAATCACCCAAAATAACTCTGTCCATTGGATCTTGATCAAAAGGCCTGAAATCAACTCAAAAATCCACTGTATATCTTCTAAGATCATTTTTAGGCCGTCGGATTGAAGCTAGGATGGTTTTTGGCCATTAGATTATGCATTGGAGGCCTGGGTAATTCTATTCAAAATAGGAATTAATCTCCATCGTTGGATCTTCACCGATTATAATGATGACCATCGGATCGCGCATCACTATTCTCATGGACCATCATGGACCGGGCTTGTCGAGGACCGCAACCAATCAAAGCTCACTACATCGGATCAAATTACCAAAATGCCCCTATATGCCTTGATATAATTTTCATAGACCTCTTAGTGGTCTAGGTTCGCCATGTGGCATGCTCCGATTGGCTGCACCTGTTAAGCTGGATGGTTCATGCCTATTTCATAGACCGTCAGTCCATCATGCACCAATTTATTTTTTTATTTTTATTTTATTTTAAACTTCTAGGCTTTATAATTTTTTCGTTTTAGCTCTAATTTGAGTAAAATTTATTACGTTGGAACCCATAAATCGAGCTCTTCATATTGATGAACTTTTTTTCTATAAAATATCTATAAAAATATTAATTTTTTTGAATAAATATTAAATTAATATATATTTTAATATTTTTATTTATTAATTTATGATAATTATCATATCTCCCAACTTGAGTTTTACTCATCCTCGAGTAAAATGAAAAAATTAAAAATATGTACTCACTTAATAAGATATGAAAGTTTCTTCAGATCATCCTAAAGTTAGTTGATACGTGGTCAGAGATTTAAGAAATACATCATTGGATTATTAATTCCATCCCAAATAGTGGTTAAGTGAAGAACATAAAATTTTAGAGCTTTTTCTTAACCAATTTTTCATTTTTATTCTTTAAATCCTCTATCTTTAGTATGAACTTAGAGTTTTTTTTTTAATATATAGCTAGTGTAATATTTTAATTTCTTAAGCTTTCTATTTGACCCTTGTAGCGAGCTTTGGATCAATGACTCTCAAACTAGTTGGCTTTAGGGCACTAGGTGTAGAACACTCCTCAGGCTTACTAACTCAAGTAAAATAGGCTACAGGTTAAAACTAACTGTATAGCAAATTTCTTCACATTGCCTATTTTTTGATGTGAATAATATTTTTTACTTAGGCAATGGAATCCAGTTACTCGGTGGGATATCAATGTTTAGAACTTGCTTTTTAGTCTCTCTTTTTTATAATTTAATTTTTTTCATCAATTTTTTTCACTCATATCTATATAAAGTAAATTCTTTTTTGAATATAGGCTGGAAGAAGATTTTAGAATTACTTAAAAAATTATTTTATTTTAGATCTGATCATTTATTGGGTATTCTTAATAATTTGATCCTTAGTATTTAAAAAATTCTCTAAACCATTAATCAATTATCAATTAAAATACCTGAAAAACTTTAAATTAGGATAAAATTAGGCACATAAGACTAATTATTACCATACTTGAGGATTTTAAAAAAAATTATTTATCCTTTTCTCCTAACTTAATTTTCATTGTCCTCAATGGAGGAAAGAAATAGAGTGTGATAAAAAAAGAATTCACCTAATTTAATATATTCTTGGCATGATCTAGATTTTATTTATTGTTCTTCCAGCATGGGTCTGTAGTTTTCCCTCCAACTTAATCTTGAAAGAAAGATAAACTAAAAAAAAAAATGCAAAAGCAAAAGCAAAGTTGGGTTGCCTGCCAGTAAGTACTAAGTTTAACATCTTTAGCCAGATCCTATGAAGGAGTTTTAGGTATAATCAATTTTAGTACATCCTTCAGGATTTCAAAAAGATAGGACCAATCAGGAGGTCTAGTCATCATGGTAGAAAAATGTTCATGGTATGATTTACGACGGTTAAGCATAGCCCTAACTAATAAAGTATTTTAAGCAAGCATGTTATATCAGAGTTTAAAATTATTATAGTTTTTATGATTAGAAAGAGATTAAGTTTGTCGAGCCAAAATTGGAGGTGGTGATTTAGAAATTACTTCCACTATAACTTGATCTACCCTACTCCATTTTTTAGATATGACAAGTCTTCGTATCAACTCTTCCTGATCTAAAGCATGGCATTTTTTTAAAATTAATTTTAAATCTGCCTCTATACATCATTTTAATATTGTAGATAAATTTTGGAGGCAGTTCTCAAAAGTAGTGCCAAATATAGAAAAATCATTCATAAAATTATTATCTCTTATTTTAGTAATATCCCATCCAACAACTTCATGTGCTTTTAGAAAATCCGTAAGTTGGTCTTTCTGAGTCGGTATCACTGGTAGGATGTCAGTAGGTTTATCAGATAGTGGCTTCAATGCTAGATCAATGGTGGTTCTAATAAGGGAGCTATTAGTGGGTAAGGTGGTGACTCAAGTTTTTCAATCCATAGTTGGGTGGTTTGAAGGTAGGGTGTATCTACTTGGTCATTAATTTCTATATTATATCCATCTACATCAAAATCATCTACCTCATAGTGAGCCAAATAAGAATTTAATGAATTTTGGGGAACAATTATGGGTGATGCTTTCTCTATTATGTTGTTCTCTTATGATTCTTAGGAAGTCTCTAATAGATCTATCATCTCATCAGTTTGTCCATCCCCATTAAAAGCATTGGGAGATTCTAAGGCACTTAGGAATGGATGCATATATGAGCAAGGTGATGGAATTAGTTTATCCCATGCTTCTTGATCTATTCGATATTTTGCTACCTCAGTAATATGATCTAAGAGGGTCTTTTTAGTTTTGCTAGATTGTTCTATGACCCTTTCTTTTTTGAGAGTTGTATATGATTGTTTAGAAAAAGTTATAGGGATATTAAAATTTTCAGTCATGTATGGTTCCTCAGGGTCATTCTTGGGCATACTAGACAACTCACTTTCATTAATGGCTATGATTAACTGACTCAACTGTATTTCTAGATGGACAATGGCTTGAGAATTTGAATTTATAGCTTGGTGATTAGAATTTATAAGTTGGTCTATATTTTGCATGAATTTATGAAGGGTAGATGAATTATCAGAAGTTGTTTTTATCAGAATTTCTAAGCTTTTCTTTAGAGAGTTAAGCTTTTGGTCCTCTGGATTGTTCAATGGTTGATTGGTAAATTCTAACTCTTCTACTGCTTGCTGAATCCTCTCCTTAGAAGTTGACTCATTGTTATTTGGAGAAGATTGATATTGTAAGTAGGGCATATTATAGGGTGCATCCATGAATGTTGGTCCTTATGGCACTGGGATAATCACTATTTGTGATTACCTTGAAAAATCTGGTTGAGCCCCCTAGCCTGGATTGTAGGTGTTAAAATATGAATTATTTCTTGATTTGTAGGCAATTTGGGTTTGGTCTTGATAAACTTGCTCATACATATACTCAGAAAATTGATGTGGGCATTCACTTGCATAATGGATGGGGCTCGAATATATTGCACAAACTTATTGTGCAAAAAAAAAAAAGATGGATATGTAGGATTTTTATTGGTTTCTAGATGATCTACTCTATGAGATAGGTCAGCATAAAAATTCATCTTTTATTATTATTTATTTTATTTTATTTTATTTTAAAGAATAAAGAAAAGAGATGAGGAGAGAGAATTTTAAAGATGAGAGCCTAGAGAATCCTAGGTCTAAGGATGATAGACAGAAGAGTGCTTTAATTAGGTTTGAATTTGGTGTTAATAGCAATCAAGTTAAGCAAATATGGACTCTCTACCCTAGAATTTATCTAAATCTAGACAGCTTCTAACTGTCAAGATCACTTTTAAGCCTTCCAAGTAAAGAATCAGCTACTCAACTAGCTAGGTAAGTATAAGATTGGTGGAGGTCCTCCCATTGCTTTCTTTAGACACCAATTATCTTGGCCAGGTAAGCTAACAGAAGACCTTCCTTCGAGATACAGTCCCTGAACCACTTGACTAGATATTAGTCAAATCAACTAACCCTAACATGATCCAACTCTTAGGATTTCTTATCTTATTGAGCTTGATTATTCTTAGGGGCCAATGTCTAATTGATTTTATGTGAAAGACTTAGGTCAATGCAATATGAAAGATGGTAGTTTGTGGGCTAAGAAAGGATGATCAAATTTTCATCTTATCTTGTTTAATGGATTATGCCCATAAAGTATATTATGGATATACAATGAAAATAAAGCAAGGTGTCCAATCAAAAGTGGTAAGTATTTAATTGTTAGGTTTTCTATTTAGGTCTCTAGTTCCCTAGATAGCTTATGCGGTGTTAGTATAAATTTTTTATATTTTTTATAATTTCATAATTTTTAATTTTTATATTAATCTTTAATATTTTTAATTTATTAATTTTATTATTATTTTACTATTTTTAATTATTTTATTATTTTTTATTTTTTAAATTATTTTATCTATTTATTTATTTATTAATATTTAATTAATTTTTTTATTAATTAAGTGTTATGAGATGTTAGTGAATTTTTAGGATTTATGGTCTTGTCTTTTTATAGATATTTTTTTTAGTTTTTGATTCGTTTGGTTTTGCAAAAAAAAAATAAATGCAAGTGATCATGTCTTAAAAAATAATAAATTATTAGGCTATAAATAGCAATAAATAATAAAAAATTTAATTATTTAACTATGCAATTAAAATAATTTAGCTAGAAAGTAATAAATAAATCATATATGAAAAGTAATAAAAAGCAAAAATTTAAAGAAAGCATTAATAGGTATGAAAAGTAAAAATAAAAAAGTAGTAAATAATAAATTAAAAATTTAAAGCAATAAAATAAATAAGTAAAGCAAATAAGGCAATAAAATAAAGCAGTAAAATAAAGCAATAAAATTTAAAGTAGTAAAATAAATAAGGCAATAAAGCATATAAAGTAATAAATAAAAAAATTAATTAATTTTTTATTTTTTTAATTTTAATTTTTTATTGAAGAAACCATGCTACAATCTTCGATAATGGCACCAAAAATTTAATTGCTTATTATTAGAGCATCAAATAAAAATTAAAATTGATCTTCTTATTAATTAGAATAGTGATGAGTCGAGTGTCGATTTCCTCGAGAATTAAAGGCTAAGTTACATTTAATTAAATAAAAAAATAAATTAATTTTTAAAATAAAAATTTAAATAAATAAATTTAAGTGAATTAATTAGATTTAGCAAATTAAAATAAAGAAAGTAAATTTTAATTAATTAAAATTTTTGAAATTAAGAAAAGATAGATAGAGAAAATTGTCTAGGGTTTAAGTTCCATCTTCTAATATTCAAGTTTATAATTGATTCATGCAATCTTTTCATTATCAACATGCAATCTTATAAGGTATATATTTCATTGATCAGATTCTAACATAACCTATTCTACCAAGTATGGACCGTATCTAACACGATCATGACTCATCTCATAGATATAGACTATTTAGATCATGCAATTAAAGAACATAAATATAAATCATATTAATTCTTATAATTTATCCTAACTTGAGCACAAACCGTATTTTTTCTATGATCATGATCTATCTTTTTATGTATAAATTATAAGAAATTAAATATTAAAATATAAGTCTTATAATTTATTCTAATTTGAACATAGACCATATCTTTCCATGATCACGATCAATCTATTTAGCTATAAATTATAAGAAATTCAACATTAAAAACTGAATAAGAAAGATATGTAAAAGATGAAGAAATTTTATTGCCTAATAAAAAAAAATAAGATTCGAATTACAAACTCTCATGCTTGGAAGACTTTCCTTACTCTCCTAAAAGAAAGAAGAAACAAGAAAGAGAGAAGAGAAGAGAAGGGAGAAAAAGAGAACTAAAAACTAATTTTCCCCAAGGGGGGCTCTCTCTTGTTTTTTGGCATACAAGGGATTAAATAGATGAAAAATAGAAATTTTTGAGTCATTATCAAGCTCAAATCAGAGTCTAGATCGATTTTAATCATCCAAAATAACTTTGGCCATCGGATCTTGATCAAAAGGCCTAAAATCAACTCAAAAATCCATCGTATATCCTTTAAGATCATTTTTGAGCCACCGGATCGAATCTAGGATGGTTTTTGGCCATCAGATCGCGCACTGGAGGCCTGGGTAATCCTATTCAAAATAGAAATTAATCCCCACCATTGGATCTTTACCGGCTATGATGATGACTATTGGATCATGCGTCACTATTCCTATAAACCAACATGGACTGGGCTCATCGAGGACCACAGCCAACTAGAGCTCGCTGCATCGGATCAAACTACCGAAATGCCCCTGTATGCCATGATATAATTTCCATAGATCTCTTAGCGGTCTAGGTTTGCCATGTGGCATACGTCGATTGGCTATGCCTGCTAAGCTGGATAGTCCATGCCTATTCCATGGACCGATTGGTCGGTCCATCGTGCACCGATCTATTTTTTTATTTTTATTTTATTTTAAAATAACTTTTTTGTTTTAGCTCTGATTTGAGTAAAATTTTTTGCATTAGAACCCATAAATTGAGCTCTTTATATCAGTAAGCTTTCTTCCTACAAAACATCCATAAAAATATTAAAATTTTAAATAAATATTAAATTAATATATATTTTAATGCTTTTATTTATTAATTTATGATAATTATCATATCCCCTTAAAGGTCTATATCAAAAGTCTGAGGAGAGAAGTTTATCAAATAAAGAAGAAATTCAAAAAGACTGTGGATGAACTCTAAAGGTTCAAAAAGTGTTATACTGATGCCTCTGTTGAAATCAACCATCTCCGTTAATCCTCCAAACAATTTTTTAAGGACTATACCGCTAAAAAATACCACTTGACTGAGGAATTGGAATGGGCACGAAAACTTGCTAGTGACAAAGCTTGGAACTTGACTGTAAAGATTTGCTCTCTGAAAGCCGAACTTCATGAAGCAAGAGAGAAGATCGGCTAGCTGGAGAAAGGTTCAGCTTGAGTCCAAAGTAAGGTAGAGGATAGGTGGGACTAGTTAAAAAAGTTTTCTAATCTCAAAAAGCAACTCTACGATGCTGAAATAGTATATGATACCTATCGAATTGATTGGTGTGGGTAGATTGATGATCTGAAAAAGAAACTTGATATAGCTAATATTGAGGTGTCCTGGCTTCGAAAGTAGTTACCGAATAAAGCTCAGATTGGCCTGAAAAAGGATCCAGAGAAGATCGCCTCTTAGAGGAGGACCATGGAAGATCTTTCAGCGATTTATGAGAAGACTAAGGCCGAACTCTTATAACTCAAGATTTAGACAACTTACAACGAGAGCACAGTAAAGGACGCCAAAGTCGAGTCTATAGTTCTGAGGAAAAGGCTAAAAGAAATAAAAAATAATTTTTGGAGAGCCAACAAATTACTTGTTGAGAGTTTAGCAATGAAAGAATAAGTTCCCTATAAGTCAATCACATGTGTGATGTGATGGAACTATTCTATAAAATTTTTAACTCATGTAATGATATTTATTCTAACATTAATAATATTAGGGCATTTAATTCATCATTCTAGTTGCATCTTTTATATTTAAAGATTATGATGAATCCCAAAGGTTAGGGCAATGGTTTTAGGGGACATGAATGGGTCATGCCTGTGAGACCTAAAATCCTAATCTTAAATATTCCTAGGCATAGGAACATTGAATCATGGATTAATGTTCCAAAAAGACTAGCACATCCTTTGTATGCTCAATGAAGAGGATGGCAGATCTCATAAGCCACTTATATGGGGATACTAATACAAGAATGTGGGTGCTTATCAAGGAATGAGTTTACTGAATTGACTCACTAAATGAGAACATGTAATAGAACCTTACTTGTATATCAAAAGATGGTTCTCTAAGTGGGAGTTATATAAGTGATCCTTAGATCTGAGATCACCATGGTACCTTATGCACATAAGCCTATATTTTTGGTTCATACTCAATCATGAATGGGGTGTTTTGGATATGGTCAAGTGTACATGAAGGTTGTGAGTAGGTCAACAAGGAATCAATCACTCCTAGTAAGAGCAGATGACATCCTATGTATTCTTATCTATTGATAACTCAGTAAGACTTTGGCCAGAGCAGAATGAAGATTAGATAGAGGTTCTAATCATTCATTAGAGTTATCGTTAATCGAGGGAGAATTAACATAAATATGTATTTGAGTTTGACATTTATCCATGCTCATAAACATATTCGGAATGCAGGATGATCGAGGGATTGAATTGCATAGAAACTTGCCACTGAAGGATATTTTTAATATTTTCATCAAATTTTACATCTTCTGGGTAGTCATGATACATTGCTAAATGTCAATCTTGACTTGTGGGTTTGATTGAATTGATGAGATTAATTCGATCCTCAATTAGATGGTTCTTCTAATTGGTGAAATTAGGTCAGTATTAACCCTAATTAATTGAGATTGAGTTCAATTGGATTAGATTAAAATATACCCGAGCCTACTGCTAGCTAGATGTGGAGCCCAATGGGTCACACACATAAAGAAATTGGTCAAGAATTAATTATATGGTCATTGGATCATAATTGGGTGGCCAATTGATATGCTAGCACATTTTGACCAACCTAATTCCTTGCCAAATCAGTTTTGGCTCAAATCCTTGCACTTTTGGCTAACCAATTTTTTTGTAATCTAAATTTTGGTTAAGTCAAAAGGGTTGGCTATTAGATATTTGCCACATGGCATTATCTGGATTTAATTTGGACTCATTTTGGTAGAGTCCAAGGGGCCTAAGACTCTCTCTCATGGTTGGTGCCATAATATGTAACATATGAATTAATATGGTGCATAAGAGAACCTTAAGTCCTTCTATTTTGGAGCATTGATGAGGTCAACACTCTTTTGCAAAGTTCCTCTCTCACAAAGCACCTACAATTATTGACTGGTCAAAGTCTTGTGGGCGTAGGTCTTTATCTCCTAGGAATACTATGTGAAACATCGTGTAGTTTCAGATTCTTAACGTCTAAGAGTCCTTCTTCTTCAAGGCACTCTAGTAGGCACCTCCTCTGGCACTCTCTCTCCCTTATTCATGCCATATCAGAAGAAAAGTCAAAGAAAATTTGGAATAAATTAGATGAAATTTGAAATTAATATGGGAACGACGTACATACGACATTCTTAAGGCAAAAATTAGTTTTTTTGTGCCTCCAAGACTCCTACTTTAAGAAACTTATTTGGCCCCTTGATAAGCCTTTTAATGGCTGATAAGGATTTGGAAATGAGTGCTATTGGCACCTCATCTAGATCTATAAATAGGATGCGAATGAAGGTGTCGGGCATTCTAATTCTAGAAGCTTGTCTTAATTTTCTTTCTTCCTTTCTTTTAGATAAGGTATTATTAAGACAAGAAGTCTTTCTTTAGATAAGGTCTTGACTAATACAAGAAGTCTTAATTAAGATTAGGGTTAGGAAGATTATTTAAGAAGGCTAAGAGAGAAAATAAGGAAGAATAAATTAGAGGAAAGAAAGTAGAAGGCCAAGGAATTCTAGTGTAGAATTTAGTAAGCAAGGATTCAAGAAGGACTGTTCTTGAACCCAATTCCCATGTGGATCATCATTGGAGGGCAAACATGTGGGCACCTCATGAAAATAAATCATCACCAAATTAGATTATTAAAGGTATGTTATTTAATTTTATATATGATTGAATTACATTAAGGTCGATCTTAGGGTTTCTTTTGGGTTTGATAGACTAATTTTTGAAATCTATCGCTTCCGCCTTGGCCATCAAACCTAACAGTGGTATCAAAGCCCACCTTGCATGGTTCAATCATATACATTAATGCTTTTAATTCTAATTTAAAGCATGATATGATTATTCATATGTTATATGATAATGATGATATATAATATCATGTACGTTCATGCTAATGCTTTATGTCTTATAATATGATCATGTTCATATTATTATGATTTTAATTTGCAACTTCAAATAATGTCTTAGATAAGATATAATAATGTTTGTTGCACTTATTCATCATTCTAATTATAAGATTATTCAAAATATGATGAATATATTATGTTTCACATGGCACAGTATATAGATGCATGTTTTAATGTATTTAAGGATGTGCATGAGTTCTTTAAAGCCCTCTTAAAAATTATATTAAGCCATTGTGCTATAAGATAAAAAAAAAAGCAAATCCATTCTCGATAGAAATTGGTCAATTCGTGTCTAGTTAAGTGGTTCTGGGAAGGTAAAGAGTACGTGACTTAGTAATTAGGTCTGTTTCTTACTTGGCTAATTTTAATTGGTGTCTAAGGAAAGAACAAGGGGCCTCCCACCTCTCTCCCACTTATCTAGCTAATTCGATTCAATTGAAGTCTTGAATTGAAAATGCATATTGATAAAAAATACTATACATTGCCTTCCTTCATGCTAAGATAATTATTATTTCACAAACCATAGTAAGTTTGTTGTGCTATTCACAAGACTTACCATGGGAACTAATATAATATTAACTTGGTGCATTTTTAAAAATGCTTGTGATATGTTTGATTTATCATTGCTTTATTGTGCTATCCACAAGAGTAATATTATTTTCAAATATGATCATATGGAAATGAAGGATTTGACTTAACTAAAATATTATAGTTTATCATGCTATCCACAAGACTATAAATATTTTAGAGACAGGTAATGTTGAGAGTTGCATGAAAATGCAATTGGATAGATTTTCCTACCTTTTAACTTATTGAAGTTTGTTGTGCAATCCACGAGACTTTCTTAAGGGACAAGGATCTCAACCCCACTAAGGAATCAATTTAGGATTTTCTCGTATACCATAGGGAGGGCTATGGTATATGATAAAATAGTGAAAGTAATAACTAGAATAAAAGACCTTATCTAGTTATACATGTCATCATGAGTGATCTACTTATATTAGTGTTCTTATTTTATGTAGATTAAAATATCTGCATAAATGGCTTCTTCACTCTCATTGCGATGCATTCTTGATACAAATAAATTGACTGATCTAAATTATGTAGATTGATTGAGAAACTTGTGCATAGTACTTATGCAAAAGAAACTATCATATATTCTAGACACCCCTAACCTAGGTCTGGTCAAAGAAGATGCTTCAGAGGAGGAGAAGTCTACATACAAGATGTGAAAAAATGATAATATGATTGTTAAATGTATCATGTTGGCCTCCATGAATAATGAATTACAGAGGCAACATGAAAGTATGGATGCTTCTTCCATATTACTCAATCTAAAAAAGCTTTATGGAGAACAGAGTCGAACTGCAAGATATAAATTATCTAAGCAGTTATTTAGGGCTCGAATGATTAAGAAAACTTCGATTTAGAAACATGTATTCAAACTCATTGACTTAATCACTAGATTGAGTCAATTAGGTTTTACCATGGATGCAGAGCTCAGTCAGGATCTCATACTCCAGTCTCTCCCAGACTCCTTCTAGTTTGTGGTCAATTATCATATAAACAAACTGGATACTACCTTGCCAGAGCTACTAAATATGTTGAAAGTAGTAGAAACTCACATCAAAGGAGAGAAAGGTCCACTATTGTTGGTAGACAAGAAAAAGACTATAGCAAGAAGGGTTCAAAGAAAAGAAATAAGTTAAATCCTAAAAGAAGCACCTTCAAGAGGAATGCAAAAAATGTCCCTACAGACATGACTTGTTATCACTACGGCAAGACGGGACATTGAAAGAAGAATTGCAAGAGTTATCTTGCAAAGACAAAAAAAATGCAGCATAAAAGGGTATGTATATGATACATACAACATTTTCATTAAGTGATTCAGATAGTAATTCATGGGTATTAGATACTGCATGTGGTTCTCATATCTACAATACTTTGCAGGGGTTACAGAGAATTAGAGGGTTGTATAAAGATGAGTTCATGCTTTTCGGTGCTAGTGGAGAATCTATGTCTGTAGAAGCTATAGGAACTTACCTATTGGAGCTATCGACTGGAAGAACTCTCAAATTGAAAGAATGTTATTATATACCAATGTAATAAAAAATATTGTATCTGTACCTCTTTTGATAAAAGATGGTTATCAAATAAAATTTTTGAGTACTGACTGCTCTATTTATTAGTCAAATGAATTTTATGAAAATGGGCATTTTAATAATGATCTTCTAATTCTGTCACTTAATGGAAATGTATTTCATATTAATAAAAGTATGAAAAGGAAGAGAGAAGTTATTAATATGTCATTTCTCTGGCATTATCATCTCAATCATATTAGTGAGTTAAGAATAAACAAGTTATACAAAGAGAAATTCTTTGAACCCTATGATTTTGAATCATATGGGACTTGCGAATCTTGCCTCATAGAAAAAATGACCAAGTCTCCATTTTCTGGATATGGAGAAAGGACAAAAGAGTTATTGGCATTAGTACATTAGATGTATGTGGGCCAATAATAACTCAAGCTAGAGGAGGATATTCCTATTTTATCATTTTTACTGATGATTTATCAAGATATGGATATGTGTATCTAATGAAACACAAGTTTGAGGCTTTTGATAAGTTTAAGAAATATCAGAAGATGGTAGAAAATCAAACTAGAAGAAGTATTAAAGTCCTTCAATCTAATCGAGGTGGCGAATATTTGTCCATTGAATTTCTTGACCATCTTAAAGAAAAAGAAATTCTCTCAGAATGGACACCTTCTTATACACCATAATTAAATAGTGTAGCAGAAAGGAAGAATCGTACCCTTATAGAAATGGTATGGTCCATGATGTGCTATGCTGATCTTCCAATATCTTTTTGGGGATATACCCTAGAAACTGCTACTTATATTCTTAACAGAGTGCCTTCTAAATTTGTTTCTAGCACTCCATATGAATTATGGAATAGAAGGAAGCCTAATCTTAAGCATCTTAAGATATGAGGCTATCCTGCTTATGTCAGAAATAATTTTGGACATAAGCTTAGTGCAAGGGTAGACAAATATTTATTTATAGGATATCCTAAGAAAATTAAAGGATATTATTTCTACCATCCTACTAAACAAAATATAATTGTTAGTAGGCATGCCATATTCTTGGAGAAGAAATTCATCCAAGAAGGAGGTAGTGGAAAAAATATTGAACTTAAAAAGGTTTAGGACCTACAAAATATTCTGGAAATAATGAATGAAAATACTCAACTAGAAGTATCCAAGGATGAGGTACATCCATAATATACACCTCCTCCCCGTAGGTCAGAGAGAGTGCATCATGCACCTCTAAGATATGGTTTCGTCATAGGGAATGATAATAAGGCAAATATCATTCAAGATGATGATCCATTGATCTATTCTGAAGCCATCATGAGTAAAGACTCTGACAAATGGCTAAATACAATGAAATCTGAAATGGACTATGTATTCCAACCAAGTTTGGACTTTGGTTGATGCACCAGAGGATATAAGTCCTATAGGGTGCAAATGGATCTTCAAGAAGAAGATCATAGCAGATGGTTAAATTGAAACCTACAAGGTTAGGTTGATGGCAAAAGGTTTCAAACAGAAACAAGAAATTGATTATGATGAAACTTTTTTGCCAGTGGCTATGCTAAACTCTATAAGAATTCTACTCGCTATTGCAACATACTATGATTATGAAATCTAGTAGACGGATATCAAGACTGTTTTTCTTAATGGTAACCTTGAGGAGAGTATATGATTCAAACAAAAGGGTTTGTCTCTAGTACGAGACCAAATCAGGTTTGCAAGCTTAAAAGATCCATTTATGGATTAAAATAGGCTTTGAGGAGTTGGAACATCCGATTTGATATGACAGTCAAAGAGTTTGACTTCATAAAAAATGTAGATAAACCATGTATATATAAGAAGGCTAGTGGGAGTGCCATAGTCTTCTTAGTTTTATATATCGATGACATATTACTTATTAGGAATGATGTCCCAATGCTCCAGTTAGTTAAGACTTGGCTATCAAATTAGTTTTTCATGAAAGATTTGGGTGAAGCATCCTATATTTTTGGAATAAAGATCTATAGAAAAAAGATCTAATAGAATGCTAGGCTTGTCCCAATTTAGGTACATTGACTAAGTGTTGTAGAGATTCAACATGGAGGAAAGTAAAAAAGGTTACTTGCCCATAAGTCAAGACATACGTTTCTCTAAGAAAATGTCTCCCAAGACACCAAAAGAAAGAGAAAGAATGAAATCGATCCCTTATGCTTCGGCAATAGGATCAATTATATATGCCATGTTATGGACCAGACCTGATGTGGCTTATGCTTTAGGCATAGTCAGCAGATATCAAGCTGATCCAGAGGAGGATCATTAGAAAGCTGTGAAAAATATTCTTAAGTATCTAAGAAGAACTAAAGATATTTTTCTGATTTATGGAGGTTAGAACTAAAACTAGAAGGATATGCTAATTCTAGTTTTCAGTCAGATCTGGATGATAGCAAGTTAATATCAGGATATGTGTTTATCTTGAATGGAGGTGCAGTGAGTTGAAAAAGTTTGAAATAGCAGACTGTAGCTGACTCAACAATAGAGGCGGAATATATTGCTGCTAGTGAAGCTGCCAAGAAAGCTATCTAAATGAAGAAATTCATTGGTGATTTAGGAGTGATTTTTGAAATTGAACGACCAGTACCACTTTATTATGATAATATTGGTGCAGTAATACAAGCTAAGGAACCAAGGTCTCATCATAGATCAAAGCACATCCTCAGACGGTTCCACCTCATTCGGAAGATTATCGAGAGATAAGATGTTATATTAGAATGAGTAGATACTAAGAACAATATAGCAGACCCATTCACTAAGGCCTTACCACAGCAACTATTTGATTACCATCTCAATTGTATGGGTTTGAGATATAAGGGTGATTGGCTTTAGTGCAAGTGGGAGATTGAAAGAATAAGTGTCCTACAAGCCAATCACATGTGTGATATGATGGAACTTTTTTATAAAATTTCTAACTCATGTAATGATATTTATTCTGATATTAATAATATTGAGGCATTTGATTCATCATTCTAGTTGCATCTTTTATATTTAAAAATTATGATGAACCCCAAAGGTTAAGGCAATGATTTTAGGGGACATGAATGGGTCATGCCTGTGAGACCTAAAATCCTAAAATCTTAATCTTAAATATTTCTAGGCATAAAAACATTGAGTCAGAGATCAATGTTCTAGAAAGACTAGCACATTATTTATATACTCAATGGAGAGGGTGGCAGATCTCACAAGCCACTTGTGTGGGAACACTAATACAAGAATGTAGGTGCTCATCGAGGAATGAGTTTACTGAATTGACTCGCTAAATAAGAACATCTTATGGAACCTTACTTGGATGTCAAAGATGATTCTCTAAGTGGGAGTTATATAAGTGATCCATAGACCTAAGATCATCATGGTACCTTATGCACATAAGCCCATATTTTTTGTTCATACTCAGTCATGAACGGGATGTTCTTGATATGGTCAAGTGTACATGAAGGTTGTGAGTAGGAATCGATCACTCCTAGTAAGAGGAGATGATATCCTATGTATTCTCATCTATTGATAACTCAGTAAGACTTTAGCCAGAGCAGATGAAGATTAAATAGGACTTCTAATCATTCATTAGAATTATCATTGATCGATGGAGAATTAACATGAATATGTATTTGAGTTTGATATTTATCCATGCTCATAAACATATTTGAAATGCAGGATGATCGAGGGATTGAATTGCATGGAAACCTACCACTGAAGGATATTTTTGGTATTTTTACTAAATTTCACATCTTCTGGATAGTCATGATACATTGTAGATGTCAATCTTGACTTATGGGTTTGATTAAATTAATGAGATTAATTTGATCCTCAATTAGATAATTCTTCTAATTGATGAAATCGAATCAGCATTAACCCTAATCGATTGAGATTGAGTTCAATCGGATTAGATTAAAATGCACCCAAGCCTACTGCTGGCTAGATGTAGAGCCCAATGGGTCATACCCATAAAGAAATTGATCAAGAATTAATTATAGGATTATCGGATCCTAATTGGATGGCTAATTGACATGCTACCACATATTGGCTAACCTAATTCCTTATCAAATCAGTTTTGGCTTGAATCCTTGCACTTTTGGCTAACTAATTTTATTTTAATCTAAATTTTGGTTAAGTCAAAAGGATTGGCCATTAGATATTTTCCACATGGCATTATCTGAATTTAATTTAGACTCATTTTGGAAGAGTCCAAGGGGCCTGAGACTCTCTCTCATGGTTGGCACCATAATATGTAACGTATGAATTAATATGGCACATAAGAAGACCTAAAGTCCTTTTGTTTTGGGGCATTGACTAGGTCAACACCCTTTTGTAGAGTCCCTCTCTCACAAGGCACCTACAATTGTTGACTGATCAAAGTCTTGTGGGTGCAGGTCTTTATCTCCCGAGAATACTACGTGAAACATCGCATAGTTTCAAATTCTTGGTGCCCAATAGTCCTGCTTGAAGGTACTCCAGTAGGAACCTCCTCTAGGATTCTCTCTCAGTTATCCATGCCATATCAGAAGAAAAGTCAAAGAAAATTTGGAGTAAATTAGATAAAATTCAGAATTAATATGGGAACGACATATATACAACGTTCCGGAGGCAGAAATCAGTTTTTTCGTGCCTCCAAGACTCCTTCTGCTTTAAGAAACTTATCTGGCCCCTTGATAAGATTTTTTAATGATTGATGAGGGCTTGGAAATGGGTGCTATTGGTGCCTCATCTAGATCTATAAATAGGATACGAATGAAGGTGTCGGGCATTCTAATTCTAGAAGCTTGTCTTAATTTTCTTCTTCTCTTTCTTTTAGACAAGGTATTATCAAGACAAGAAGTCTTCCTTTAGACAAGGTCTTGACTTATACAAGAAGTCTTAATTAAGATAAGGGTTAGGAAGATTATTTAAGAAGGCTAAGAGAGAAAATAAGGAAGAATAAATTAGAGGAAAGAAAGTAGAAGGAAGGCCAAGGAATTCTAGTGTAGAATTCAGTAAGCAAGGATTCAAGAAGGATTGTTCTTGAACCCAATTCCCGTATGGATCAACGTTGGAGGACGAATACATGGGCACCTCATGGAAATAAATCATCACCAAATCAGATTATTAAAGGTATGTTATCTAATTTTATATATGATTGCATTACATCAAGGTCGATCTTAGGGTTTCTTTTGGATTTGATAGACTAATTTTTGAAATTTATTGCTTCCATCTTGTCCATCAAACCTAACAAGCGGTGAGGAGAGATCTTGAAGGAAAAGTTAATGACTTGAAACATGCTCTTGTATTAGCTGGAGCCGGCAGTCCAAAGTTTGATTTCGAGTAGGACTTCGACCTTCCTTTTTTTGGTAATCGAACTTAATGACCCATGTAATGAACTTCAACTTTAATAAAATAGCAATACTTTCAATTATCCTTCTATGTTTCACCTTGGTTCAATGCTTGCTAGTCTCTTTACTTTCTTATCGTGCCTAATGTCAACGTCATCTAGAATTGATAACCTCCATCCTATAGCTTGTATATCTATCTCCCTTATTTATGAACAAGAGTTTTTGAACTTGATTGGAAGCATCTAAAAACTAAGGATCTTTGTATCCATAATTTATCTCCTATTTGAGAATCGAAGTTCTTCAATCCTCCATGGAAGTCTTCATCCAAGTCAGGATGAGGTCCTTCTCCTGCTTCTAACGTGGTGGACTATCTCTCTTGTTAGGATGAGGTCCTCCTCCTATTCCTAACAAGATTGTCGGGGCACAAAAGAATCATTGGGAGGGCCTCTCTTCATTACCTCCTATTTAACAATTGGAGGTCTTCACCCTCACTATGATGAAGTTAATTTCTTGTCTTAAATAATCAGAGGCCTTCACCCTCGCTATGATGAGGTTAACCTCCTATCTTAAATAACCGAAGGTCTTCTCTTTTGCTTGAGAACGAAGTTCAGCTGAATAATTTCCTGTGATTGCATGATTTTGCACTAAAGACAAGAATATTAAAGTAAGAGAATTTTATTAAAATAAGATTATTGATAATATATTCATAAGTTTTCTAAATTCCATGGTTGCGGGAGCGTAGCCCCTTCGAGTTCCTTCAGGTAGTAAGTTCCTGGTCGAACAATTTCTATAATCTCATAAGGACCTTCCTAATTTGGAGCAAGCTTGCCTTGATTTTGCGGCTAGGAGATGTCAGCCCTTCGTAGCACCAAATCTCCGATTTTAAAGACTTTAGTTCTAACTCTAGAGTTGTAGTAGTGGGCCACCCTTTGCGTATAAGCTACTATCTTGATCTGAGCTTTCTCTCACTTTCTTCCAATAGGTTGAGGTTCGCTCTGAGATCCCAAGAGTTATTCTGCTCATTAAAGCCTTCAACTCATGCCGAGGGAAGTCCGAGCTCAACTAGTATTACTGCTTCAGTTCCAAAAGCTAGGATGAAGGAAGTTTCTCCAATTGATAATCTTTGGATGGTTCTGTTAGCCCAAAGAACATGATAGAGTTCATCCACCCATGTTCCTTTTATCCTTTCAAGCCTTGCCCTAATCCCTTACAATAGAGTCCTGTTGGTTACTTTGGCTTCGCCATTTACCTATGGATGGGCTACTAATATAAAATGATGAGAGATGCTCAGGTCTTCACAAAACTCGACAAATCTTGCTCCTGCAAATTGGCATCCATTATCAGTAACGAGAGTTGAGGTAGACTGAATCTACAAACTATCAACTTTCAGATGAAGTTTTATACTTTAGCTTCAGTAATTTTTGCTAGAGGTTTGGTCTCAATCCACTTGGTGAAATAATCCACAACTACTAGAAGAAATTTTTGCTACCTAGATATCACTGGAAAGGGTTCAAGTATGTCCATCCCCTACTATGCAAAAGGCCAAGAAGTGCTCAAGGGTGTGAGTTGTGAAGCTGACTATCTTTGAATATTAGTATTTCTCTGATAGCGATCATATTTTTTTACATAATCAGTGGCATCTTGTTTCATAGTCGGTCAGTAGTATTTTTGATGGAGCAGTTTATAAGATAATGACCTGGTCCCAAGGTGATTTCCACATACACCTTCATGAACTTCTTTTACGGGATAATCAGCTTCAGAAGGTCGGAGGCATTTAAGAAGCGACAAGGAATATGATCGCTTGTATAAATTATTCTCATATAAAATATAATGAGAGGCTTGGTTTTTCAGCTTTTGAGCTTTCTTAGGATCTCTATAAAAAGTACCATCTTTAAGATACAAAATGAGTGGGTTGATTCAGCTAGGCTCGTGATCGACTTGCATTACTATTTGGGATTCCTCTGAACTTAAATTCTATAAAGGCTCAAAGAAGATCTCTTTCGGCAACTCACTCGGAGCCAAGGTAGCTAGTTTCGAGAGAAGGTCAGCCCTAGTATTTTTTGTTCTAGAGATCTACTGAATGTTGAAGCCACCGAAAGCTGAGATCAAGTTCTTCACCTTCTACAAGTACTTTATCATACTTTTCTCCCGGGCCTCATAAGTACCATTGACTTGCCCCACTACCAATTAAGAATTGCTATAGACTTTCACATGGTCTACCTCTAATTCTTTAGCTATTCTCAATTCTGTAATCAGAGCTTCATATTCTGCCTCATTATTTATTGCAGAAAACTCAAAGTGTAGTACATATTCGATAATAACTCCTTCTAGATTGATCAGAATTAACCCTGCACCCACCCCCAAAGCATTAGATGACCCATCAACTTATAGAGCCTAGAAGTCCTTAGGAAAATCTGCTTTTTTCCTTATGAAGTTCAGCTGTGAACTTAAAGTACCAACTTCTTAATGCTCAAGCTCGGCTGGATCAGGGATGGTGCATTCTACTATAAAGTCAGCCAATATCTAAGCTTTAATGGATGGTCATGGTTAAAAATTTATATCAAACTTAGTGAGCTTGACTGCCAACTTTGCTATTCTTCCAGAAGTATTGGGCTGGTGAAGAACTACTTTAATGGGTTGATCAGTATGGAGTATGATTGTATGTCCCTGGATATAAGGTCGGAGCTTCCTGGCTGTAATTAACAAAGCATAGATTAGTTTTTCTAATTTTGCATATCTTATTTCTACATCCCTCAGAACATGGCTTATATAGTAGATCGACTTCTAAATTTTTGCCTCTTTCTTAATTAGGACAACTCTAATAGCAATGGGGATACTGCCAGATATAGAAATAACTCTTCATTAGGTTCAGATTTGGTAAGAACAGGAGGTGAGCTGAGGTAATTTTTTAACTCCTTAAAGGCTTGCTGATACTCCAGAGTCTAGTAGAAGTTCTTTGGTTGCTTGAGCACTTGGAAGAAGGGCATGTAATGCTTGACCAACCTCAAAACAAACTGATTCAGAGCCGTGACCTTTCCTGTTAGGCATTGAACTTTTTTTATTATTTTTGATGTGGTCATTTCTTGAATAGCTCTAATTTTCTTGGAATTTGCTTCAATACCATACCTTGATACCATAAATCTTAGGAACTTCCCCGAGGTTACTCCAAAGGCACATTTAATTGGATTCAGCTTCATCTTATACTTTCGAAGTGTGTCGAAGGTCTCCTCAAGATTGGAGATATGATTTATTGAAGATCGACTTTTGACTAATATATCATCTACATAAATCTCTATATTATAGCTAATCTATTCTTTGAAGATCTTGTTCACCAAGCACTGATAGGTAGCGCCAGCATTTTTGAGTCCAAAGGGTATAACCTTGTAACAATAAAGACCATGATCAATAATAAAAATAGTTTTCTCCTCATCTTCTAGTGCAATCTGGATTTGGTTATAATCGGAGAAGGCATCCATGAAAGTGAGAAGCTTATGGCCTGAGGTTGCGTCCACCAGTTGATCAATTTTGGATAAGGGATAGCTATCTTTTGGGTAGGCCTTATTCAGGTCTGTGAAGTCTATGCACATCCTCCACTTGCCATTCGACTTCTTCACGAGAATCATATTTACGATCCAGTCCTGGTAGGATACCTCCCAAATGAACTTGGCTTTGAAGAGCTTGTCAACCTTGTTTGTGATGGCTTTCTATCATTCTGGTGTAAAGCTGTACTTCTTTTGTTTCATAGGTTGATGTTTGAGATTTATAGCTAGATGATGTTCCATTACTTCAGTATTAATGCTCGACATATCTATAAGCACCCAAGCAAAAACATCGACATTCTTCCACAGGAAGGCGATGAGCTGCTCTTTAACTTTCTCTTTCAAGTTGGAGCCAATTTGAACAATATGATTTTCATTCCCATTATTTTGTGAAACTGCGACAAGGTCATCAATAGGTTTCCCTTTCTCTTCAATCAAATCATCATGAGTATCAAGCCCATCCACTGGACAAGATTCTACCTGCTTTCCCCCTTGCAAGGTAATGGTGTAGCAGTGTCATGCAAAAGCTTGATCTCCTCTGACTTTTCTAACCCCTTGACTTGTTGGGAACTTTATTTTCAAGTAATAAGTTAAGACCATGGCCTGAAGTGCATTTAAACCAGGTCGATCAAGGATCATATTGTAAGTTGAGGGAGCCTTCACTAGTAGAAAATCAACTTGGGCCTTTGATTGCCTTGGGTACTGATCTACCATAATAGATAAAGTTATTATTCCTTCAACCAGCACTACATCACCTATGAACCCCACTAACGAGGATCTTATTGGTTCCATGCGATTGTTAGGTATAGATATTTTAGAGAATGCATCATGAAATAAAATATCGGCAAAGCTTTCATTATCAATCAAAATACAGCGTACATTATAGTCAGCAATATTTAAAGTAACTACAACCACGTCATTGTGCAGAAACTAAACTTCCTGTGCATCTTCTTCAGTAAAAGCGATGGATTCTTCAGTCCTCTGTCTCTTCATTGGCTCTGCTGATCCACTGACCTCCCCTTACCAAAGTCCCCCAGCAATGGTGTTGATGATTCCAAGCAGGAGTCGATCTCCTTGTGGCTCATCTTTCTAAGGTGGTTCAGACTATGGTAGGGCTCTTAACTAATCTTCTCTTCTTTCTGACGGATGTTAGAGGAATTGATCTAGGTGGCTCCTTTTGATTAGCTCCTCGATCCCATCTTGGAGTTGGATGCATTCTTTAGTATCATGACTATGATTATGATGGTAGAGTTAGTACTTATTGGGATTGCACTTGGCTGGATGAGTTTTCATTCTCTCCGACCTCGATAGCTATTCTTTTATTTTTATTAATACTTAGGTCTTAGGAGCATTCAAAGAACCATAATTGTGAAACTATCGAGGAGAGAAGTTTCACCATGTCCTCCGATCTGAGCTTCTTAGTTGACATGCTCGAGATGGAATTCGAGCTTGTCTGCACTCAAGAGGAATTTTAGAGCATGGTCAAGCTTCATTCGGCTTCTCGATAATTATGGACTTGCTAGATTCATCCACCTACTGCTTTCTCATGGTCTCTTCATCCTTCAGTTTGAAGGCCTCCTCTGCTCGAGCATAGCCTTCTGCCCAGGCCAACATATCAATAAAATTTTGAGGGTACTTATACTCTAAGGAGAATAGGAGATCGTTCTTTTGGAGGCTGTCCTTCAGTGTGATCATAGCAATAGATTGGTCTACGTTTTAGACCTACAAGATAGCAACATTAAAGTGGCTAACGTAAGCTCGAATGCACTCCTCTTTTTTTTGCTTGATATTGATGAGGGAGTCCAAACCCTATCTCTGGCACCGGCTGCTGATGAAATGAGCTACAAATTGGTGGTTAAGCTAATCAAAAGAAAAGATGGTATCCAATTTGAGGCCCAAGTATCAGTTTCTTGCTGCTTCCTTCAAAGTGGAGAGGAAAGCTTGGCATAGAATGGCGTTAGACACGCCATGGAGTAGCATCATAGTTCTGAAGGCTTCGAGATGGTCAACTGGGTCAGTGGTCCCATCATAACTTTCAATCTAAAAGAGTTTGAAGTTCGATGGGATAGGCTCCTGCATGGTGCGAGTAAAGAAAGGAGGGTCGGTGCAGATGTCGTCATCACGAGTGGGGGCAACATGGTTGAGTTCATCAATCCATCGGTTTATTTCTTAAAGCTTCTGATCGAGAATATCATCTCGATCATCTCAAAGCACAGCTAGTTGGAGGGGGTAGTGATTCCCTAGGGATGGAATCATGATCAGAACAAGAGCTCTCTACTCTCTACTTTTGTTTTCCAGGATTCACTGGCCGATTCGCCTAGGTGGATCTTCCCAACATTAGATCTTGACATTTTGACAAGGGTCTTTTGAGCTGAAATGGTGCTGAGGGCTGCTGCATGACCTGCATTGCTTCAATGAGGACCTTAACCTACTACACCAATAGGTTAAATTGCTCAAAATCCATCATAGCTGCTAGTGGTGGTTGAGGTGCCGACAATGAGGTCAAAATAGGCTTATCTATGAGAGATCTAGCAGTAAAGGCGGTGGATCATCGGGTTAAAGCTCTCTTGGGTGGCATCTTATCAGAATGCAAGAAAGATCAGAGAGAAAAGAACTACAGAATTGGAGAGGAGAGGAAGAAGATGAACTCAATTGGGTACTTCTTTAAGAACAAGAGCTCAGGAATCCATCCTCTAGTACCAATCCTATTAGTGCAAAAAATGGTGCTAATGCTAAAATTTGCTAGAGTTGGTGAAGATGAGTCGCCAACATGATCTGCAAGAAGAAGTCCAAATCAGAGGTGGATGGCTCTGGAAGGATCCTCCGACGATCAAGTTAGCTTTCTTATCAACAAGAATGGAGTACTCAGAAAAATATAAGTAGAGATGAGAATTTAAAGAGAAAAACATATCTGAAGGATCACTTATATAGGCAGAGCCTGTAATATAATGTTTGTAGTCTATTCAGGCCACATGAAATTTGTTACAGAGAGTGAGCTATCATTTATCATGACTTGTAGATAGTTGGGTTCTATTTATTGGAGTTCGAACCTAGCTTCTACACCTATTAGTAAGCCACACATGTTGGGTTGAAGAACTTGGAGCTAAGTAGGCTGAACTTAGAGATCAGCTTGTGAATGGCAGGTGGGGAACCTATAGCTAGTTAAAATCTATTGGTGCTGCCTTTGATAGCTTTGAGGAGTTCGGTCATCTTCAAGGTTGGCCAAGGAATACCAAGTTAGAGGCCAGAGAGGGAACCACAGAGCTTTCAATGAAAATTATTACTAGGCATTATGAAGGAGTTTGACTTTATTGAGATCAATTGGAAACTAAAATGGGTGAACTTCTTATCGGTGTAATTGGATCTGCTTTCAGAAGTTCTGCTACTTTCAAGATCGACCTGAAGTTTGGATTGAAGGAGTGCTATGATCCAGTTTGTGGAGCAGTTACTATGCTGAGTTGGGAATCAGACCCGCACTGGTGATGAGGTTCTTTGACTATTCAAACTCGTTCAATGGGCATATATGATATAAACTGGCTAGATTTATGATTATTAGAAAGGGATGAAGAATCTCGGCTACTTTCAAGATCGGCCACTATCCATGAAGGAGTTTGATGTGGGATGATTCAGATCTAGAGGAGGTAAGCATTCAAATTTATTAACAATTAATAGATAGCCCACAAACCAAAAAGACTAAGAAAATGATTATGCTAAAATTGAAAAAAGACCATTGATATGCACGCATGTTGAACAGCCCCTAGATCTAGATTCGGACCGCAGATGATTGAGAAATCATCCATGATTAGGACAAAAGATCACGATTAAGACTTTCAGATCTAATTAATAAAGAAATAAGGATATTAACTTTCTACAATAATGATCTACTCAGAAATATATTTAGAAATAAAAGATCACACAAACACGTTGATTAAGATTTCTGGAAGAGAGAGGAATCGAACATCAGATCAGGCCATAGTTGTTGACAATGCCTCCATTGTCTGAGAACATGAAGATTCGATCTGAGCATGTGAAGAATTGCCTATAATAATAGAAGTAAATCAGCAATCATGATAGGGGAATGCAGATTTAGAAAAATAAGAAATTATGATTGCTGAAAAATGAACCCTATGGAATGGATTGCTGCGGGTGAAGAAACCAGTGTAGGGTTTGCAGTGCTACTTTTGAAAAAAATTTTGAAAATAGCTAAAATATAGTAAAAATTAATTAATCTAATTAATTAATTACTAATCATATCAGAAAATAAATCCTACACTAAGGATCTAAACATGATATAAATGCATACATATCAGATCTGAAAAATTAAAATAGTGCAGTAAACTATTTACTAGATTTAAGTGTTCTAAGCACTATACCAAGCGCGGGTAGTTGATCACCATGATCTAATCATCATCAAAGACGTCCATTGGTCACGATGCAGCCACATAGATGTCTGGCCTCCACGGATCGTCCACATGAGGCACCTGATCCTGATCGGCTCCCCGTGAGTGCTAGCTCGACACCGGAGTCTTTCAGCAGCTATTTTGATCGAATGACTTTGATCTTCATCTACGGGCTTCATGGATGATTTGAATTGCTGGTAGACATAGTAGAGAGGTAGAGGAGATTCTCTCTAAAGTTTTGTGTACTTACGACTCTCGTAGTTCACGTAATTGCTTCCCGAATCTCAGGATCTAAAACCCTAGGTCATATGCACTTTGAAAACCCTACGCCCAACTCTCTTTGTTTTTCTCTCTTAATTTTTTAAAATATTATCTCATGCACCCAAAGGCTCACAGAAGTCCTCCCCCTTTTTTTAGATTAGTTGTCGCATGTCCAAAATTCTCTTCCTTTTATTTTTTTCCAAAATAGTGGAGAACAAGCGTGAGAGGATTAGAACGAGCTGGTTGTTAATTTGAATTCAAACTTGTTTTGAATTCAAATGCCAACCAATTTGTTTCAAACAAAAATGGCATAAGAAGGGAAGGCATGGAGTATCTTGTGCATGGAGAATGAAGCATGAGAACCATTTCTCGTGAAGAAATATGGGTGCACAAAATGAGGTGGCACATGGATAAGATAAAGGTTGTTTCTTATCTAAGTTTGAATCTCGTTCAAACTAAAATCAGTAACAACCAAAACTTATCCACAATGGGCATAGAGAAGGTGGGTGTGAGATCCTTTGTGCATGTAAAAAACTTATGAGAATTTTTATCATGAATTTTAAATGGGGCGTGGGGCAAATGTGGCGCATGGGAAGAGAAGACTAGTCAAACTATTCTTTGAATTTAAACTTCAACCAATTGAACCAACCCAATCAAAATTGGTTAGACCCAATTAGATCAAATTAAACCCAACATAATTAGGCTTAATTAGGCTTAATTAAATTTTAATAAAATCAAGAATTGATCAAGCCCAACCTCTGATCAAATCAGGATTCGAACCTCCTCGACGATTAGGTCAACTTGTGACCTAATCAGGTCAAACCCAACTGAACCCAATTCAATTGGACTTGAACCAAAAGTAATTACTTAATTAAATTGAGTTAATTTACAATCAAATTCACTAAGAAAACCTCTCATCAATATAGAGTTCAAATCCGGTGGGTGTTTGGATAATAGAGTCCCATCAAAATGAAACTCTTGATCGTAGAGTCCTAAACCAGTGGGACTCTTGATCCTAGTGTCCGAAATAAATGAAACTCATGATTGTAGAGTTTCAATTCTCAATCATAGAGTTTCAAACATGTAGGACTCAGAGTCCTAGAACAGTAGGACTCTTGGTCAAAAAGTTTCAGTCTAGTGGGACTCTTGACCACAGACTCTCAGACATTGAGACTCAATGTCCCGACCCAGTAGGACTCCCGATCGAAGATTTCCAATCTAGTGGAACTCTTGATCATAGAGTCTCAATCGAGTGGGACTCTTCACCAACCATCAGATCAAGTAGGAACCTCTAGTGTACGTGACTCCGTAGGTCCGAATCTAAATCGATAGCATAAAAATCAATTTCTGTACTAATCGAAGT
>QRFJ01001753.1:214186-226515 GCA_006176705.1 Cocos nucifera
AAGCTTGGAGGAGATCTTATCTCCAACCGAGGTTGAAGCTCGGGGGAGATCTTATCTCTAGTCGAGGTTGAAGGAGATCCTATCTTCTGTTGATGTTGAAGCTCGAGGGAGATCTTATCTCCAGTCGAGGTTGAAGGAGATCTTAATTCCTATCGAGTTCGGACAGGAAGCGTGTGAAGGTAGGGTAGCCCAAAAATTCTCTGAGGTTGACCTCGGCTTTTGGAAGGAGAAGGAAGACGACATGGAGGCGGAACCGTCTAATATGGTAGTCGATCTTTTCTTTTCGCTTTTGACATAGTCAGGTTATCATGGGAAAGCACGTGTAGGGATTCTCCATCGAGCTTCTTTCTTCTCCACGTCTTTAGTTTACGAAGTTTCGACTTTTGCTCATGTTAGGATGAGGCTTTCCTTCTATTCTTAACATGGCTTACGGGTGTGCATTAGGATCATCGGTGTTAGATATGTGTGTCCTAGAAGCCAGAATTGGCTGACACTTGTTATACACTTCTAAGGGCAAAATTATAATTTTGACTATAAATAATAAAATGGGTTATTTTCTATCACAATGTGTATTTAGTGTCTGATACATCCCTTGAGTTAATGACAATGATAATTTTTTTTTTCAAGAGTTAAAAATTTAAGACATGAATTTTCATTATTAACTCAATAAATGCTCCTGACCATAGGATCATCATGAGGATGATGATTGATCCAGAAGGTTGGTGTACAATCGCTTCTTTATAGTAGATGAGTCTTGAGTCTATGGTGTAGAGACATCGGAGAGAGAGTACAGGTACTCGTTAGAGAATGAGGGCACTAAGCATGACCATCTCGAGCAGTCATTAGGAATTCTACCTTCTCATCGATGACTGACTCGAAGCTATAGTTGTGTGTCTGGTTCTTTGATCTGAGGTGCATCGATAGTTCACCTTGAGGATGTTATAGTTTAACTACACCATGACTCGATCTCCTAGCCATTTGTGGAACCCTGAGGTGTATGTTGGCTATAGCATGTTCATTATAGGAATTGGATTGCACCAAGAAGGAATCTATCTACCTTGGTAGATGAGGAGTAGCCCTATGATGATCACGAGAATCAAGTTGATAAGCCCATGGCCATGGTAGAGTGAAATAATAGAAAGAGTTTCTATTAAGGTTTCATATTGGACTTGAATCAAATGATTAATCATATGATGGATATTAGGGTTTGACGAGTTCATCTTAACCCTAATCTGATCGAGGCTCAAGATAGAAGAACTTAATTACACAGGTAATTGCATGGAGAGATTCATTTTCAATTTTGATGGGTTGCCATCATATGCTGCTAGGTGTCACTGGTGAATTTTGAGAGCAATTAGAATGATTTAGATGATCAATCATACTAGTTGTCTGAATTAGAAAAGTTCTGATCCATCAGAAGGTGTTTCGATGATGTCGATGATGAAGATCATGACATATCTCATTACCATACTTAACTGAACCTAACTAGATCACACAAATAAGGATTTGGATCTGAATATCATCAATTGGACTAACCTATGTCAATTGATTTGAATTAGATTCAATTAGGTTCAAGGAAATCATGCTAGCACACGATTGAGCCTAATATTCTCCTTTAATTATCATTAAAAGTTATCTCAACTTAGCCAAATATATTTAGGCTCACTCAGATACCTTTACTTGGTCTAACTGTAGCTTGTCCAGGTTAGAAAAGGGTTGTCTTAATTTATGAGATGAATTTGAGACAACACCTACCATTTTCCATCACCTATTAAATCCTATTTCGGATATTTGGTCAAACATTAACCTTTGACACTTAGACATCTGCCCATATGTCAAGCCATCATAGGAGAGAACATTTGGATCAATCCACCTACTAAAAGGTAGTAGGATAAGGGGTGCACACCTAGGGAGGCATGCGCCCATGGATTGTGATGCCTGGAGTCCCAAACAGATGGGACTCCAGCTTGCTTTGAGGTTTCTACCTAGGTGGCACGAAAGACTTATCTTTGACTAGTCTTGGCGCCATCTAAGGATGATTTAGAGGGGTTCTCATCTGATTGGATCAGATGATATCATCTCATCAATCAGATTTAGATCTGATTGCACAAAAGACCGTGATTGGTCGGGATGATGTGGCACTGCATGGCACAGCAGGGTCTATATAAACCCTGTCTGCGCCTTGGATTTAGATATCTAGCCCATTGCCCATGCCACAAGGCTACTCCTCTCCCTCCACCATGCCATCTTTAGATCCTCTCTCTCCTATCTATTTCTAAGAATCTTTGGGCTTCAGTTTGGTGCAATCCAAGCAAGAGAAAGGCGATGAGAAAGAAAAAAGGCAGCACTGCTACAAGAGACGACACCCGATCGTCAAAAGAAGTTTTGAAGATCTTCCAAATCAGATCCAGATCTAATATTTGGAGAAGTGATAAAAAAGAAGAAGATCTCTAGATCCTACCCAAGTGGATCTAGTAGAGGCCGAAAACTTGCGTGGCTAGATCCAAAACCTCAGGAAGACATCAGGATCATCACAGGATAATCTGATTACCTGCTACAAGATAAAATTAACTTAGATTTAATTTATCCTTTATTTTTATTTTATTTTTTTATTAGATTAATAATATTAGATCTAAATAGTCTTAGATCTGATCTAGATCTAAGAAATTTTTTTTTAAAATATCTCTCTTAATCTAATCAGATCTGAACGAACCTGACCCGAGAAATAGGATTTTTTTCTTCAACTGGTATAAGAGCCAGCTTACATTAGATCTGATTTTAATTTATTTTGATTTAATAATTAGGTAATATTAGAGGTCACATGAGATGTGATTATATCTAAAATCAAAAAAATTAAAAATTAAATAATTTAGATCTAAGTTGTACAAGATGCATGACTAGTTATAGAATAGAATTATTCTACATATAGTCTTGCATGATCATAATTTAATTTGATTAGTTATAATTTTTAGATTTATTTATTTATTATTTTTTGATATTATAAATATTATAATAAGATCTAAAAAATAAAAAATAAAGTTATTTAATTTTTGTTCATATGAGATATGATGAATGCATGTTTACACTAGTTGTAGAATAGTTCTACATAATTATCTAAAATAGAATTTATTTTAATATGATCAATTTAAATTTAATTTTTTAGATAATTATAAGATAATTTAGATTTGAAAACATATATGATATGACCCATGAACATATATACAAAATAGGTTTATAGTTAGATCAATTTTTATATATGATATATATGATGTAGATCTAACTAGTTTTGTAGTTTTTATATTTCTGATTAAGGTGTTCCCCTTGGCCGTCCGATCATAAGAACAAAGTAGGGTTTAAAATGGCCCTCTCCTTCCATTCGATGGAGGTGTTTCTTATGATGTGTAGGGGTGCTATGCATTCGTCCTTAATCAGAAATTAAAACTTACTTTCTGCAAAACCCTAGATCCTGAAAATCCTAGGATTTTATTTACATGTTTTATTTGTGAACCCTAAACTTAATTAAGAATTAAAATTATAAAATATGTTAAATCTAAAAATTAAGAATTTTTAGATTTAAGAGATATATTCATAAAATTGGGTTTGGGCTTGGATAACTCAATTAGGTCTAGCGGTTGATCAAATTAAATCAAGAGTGCTTAAATTGACCAGCCTAATAGGATTAAGTCTGGGTCAAGATCGAATCACATGAGTGATCGATCAAGCTAAGACCTAATTAGGCTCAGTGGTTAGAGTCTGAATTGTAGGCTAACCTGATTCATTCTGGCTCAACAATTTGATATCTAAGATAAGTCTGATAGATATGATCGACTAATTTTTAATTGAGAGCTACTCGACTCGAATGCATTCTTATCGAGTTAATGGCATATCCCTTCCATCGATCTCACTTACCTAGCCATATTTGTCGACCTAGTCTTGATCTAAGATGGTTAACAATCCGTGCTAACCCATTTCACTAGGTTAGTCATAATTGTTATGGCTATTATAAGTCAAGTTTAAAGAGACCTAAAGCAAATCTTCCTAAGAAAAGATTAAGTCTAAGGTCTTCCACCATTGTAGATATGCGGGCCCTTCCCGAGGTTGATTATTCTCGACTAGTCATAGTGGCTCAATTGTACTGAAAAGATGCAACCATGTCTATCAGGCATTAGATGCTACAGGCTGGAGGATAAATTGGACTCAATATTTTGGATATGGTGAGAGACCCAATTAGAAATCCAATCTATTAGTGGGTCTGACTTAACTAAGGAGTGGATCAATATTTCGAGCATGATAAGATTCATAAATTAGAGACCAAGTTTGAGTGCACCATGATTAGAGAATTATTGGATAAAAGTTATCCACTCATTGGCTAACCCATCACCAATAACTATTAGGTGAGGTGATGAGTCAGTTGGTGGGACTGCACCACTCATTAGAAATCTATAATCATGAAGATTTTCACATCTCTACAGAGAGAGTGTAGGGATTCGAGAAAATAGTGGAAGTTAATTTGTTTAAAAATTAAACCCTTAAATAAATTAGTTTAGTCTTAATTATAATATCTAACTAGAAACTTTAACTCTCTATAGCATAATGTCTGCATCCAATCCACTAGCACGTATCCTGGACACCCATAGACTGATCAGACCTAATTACAAGGATTGGCTCTGAAACTTTAAAATTATTTTGGATTTCAAGAAGTTAACTCATGTATTGGACCAGGATCCTCCCATCTTACTAGCTCGTCCATCTACTGAACAGAGAGCATCTCTTGACAAGTGAATGGACGAAGATAATAAGGCCAGATACTACATGTTGGGCTCGATGTCTAATGAGCTTCAGTGCCAACATGAAGATATCAAGACTGCCCGCCAAATGTTGGCTCACCTATAAGAGATGTACGGTGAATAGTGTTGCGCAGCCAAATATCAGATCACTAAATGACTATTCAAGGCTAAAATGCATGATGGGCAGTCAGTCCAAGATCATTGTTTAATGATGATCAAGAACTTGGAAGAGCTTGAAAAGCTCAGAATGAAGTTGGACTTGGATCTGCAGAATGATATAATTCTACAATCCTTAACTGATACATATGGACAGTTCATCATGAACTAGCATATGCATAAACTTCAAAATACTCTGGTTGACCTTATGAACATGTTGGTTACTGCTAAGCTTTAAATGAAAGATTCTAAAGGCTCAGTATTTGCTATGGAATGGACTTCTTCTAAGAGAAAGTCTTTTGGAAAGAAGAAGTCTGTGAAAAAGTAGAAGGTGGAAGGAGGAAAGAAAAAGAAGGTAGAGCCAAAAAAGAAGGCCGCTGATAAAGAAAAATATTTTCATTGCAACACTGATGGTCACTGAAAGCGGAACTATCCTTCATACCTAACCACCCTGAAGAATAAGAAGGAGGTAGGTCCTTCTGAAGGTATGCTCATTATTGAATCTAACCTTACAATTTATTCTACATCCAATTAGGTGGTTGACTCTGGTTCTAGCGCTCATTTGTGCACTTCTATGCAGGATCTTGAGGATAGCAAGAGGCTGAGGGATGGTGAGATGATCCTACGCATTGAAAATAGAGCAAGGGTTGCTACTGTGGCTGTTGGAACCTACCCTCTTCGACTACCATCTAGTTTAGATTTAGTACTTAGGGATTATTATTATGTGCCTGCAGCAAGCAAGAATTTAATTTCTATTTCATGTTTAACACAAGAAAGCTATATAATTAGTTTTCTTAAGGACTATTGTAACATTCTTTATGAAAGAAATAAAATTGCAAGTGGTTTTCTTATTAACGATCTTTACCAATTACATATTGATGTATCTAGTTTTAATATCGAGCAAAATGTAAATGCCATAAAATCAAAATGATCCAGGGATAGTCCAAACGATAGGTATCTATGGCACCTTAGACTAGATCATATAGTAGAAGATAGGATTAACAAATTAGAAAAAATTGGGCTATTGAGTCCATTGACTTTCGAGTCATATCCAATTTGTGAATTATGTCTTCATGGCAAAATGGCTAAACTTTCTTTTGTGGGACATGGGAAAGGGTCATGGATTTACTTGCCCTAGTACATACTGATGTGTGCGGCCCATTTGATGTGTCAGCTAGAGGTAATTTTGTCTACTTCATAACCTTCATCGATGATTTATCTCGGTATGAATATATGTATCTTATGAGATATAAGTCTGAAGCCTTTGAAAAGTTTAAAAAATTCAGACATAAAGTATAAAAGCAAACTGAAAAATCCATTCAAGATTCTTCGATCAGATCGAGGAGGTGAAGACCTTAGTCAAAAATTTTTGGACTATCTCAAGTAGAATGGCATAGTCTCTCAATGAACTCCACCTGAAATACCTCAACTCAACAGGATTTTAGAACGAAAAAATCGAACCCTATTAGATATGGTTCGATCCATGTTGAGCTTCACAGACCTTCCTGATTTTTTTTGGGGACAGTTTGTTAACTGCTATATATTTACTGAATAGAATTCCTTCTAAAATCGTTCCTACCACACCGTATGAGATATGGCATGGTAAGAAACCAAGTTTGAGTCATCTCAAAATTTGGGATTGTCTGGCTTATGTCAAAAGACAATAAGTGGACAAGTTAGATTATAGGTTCTTTAGAGCTCGATTCATAGGATATCCTAAAGAGTCATTAGGATATTATTTCTACATTCCAGAAGATCACAATGTGATTGTGAGTCGACATGCCATCTTTCTTGAAAAATAGTTTATTCAAGATGGCGGCATTGGAAAGCAGATCAAGCTAGAGGAGAAAGTCTCCCAAGAGCAAAGAGCTAAGGACCATTTGGAACCAAATCAGGTTGAGCCAATACAATCACTACCTCCTCCACCTTGAAGATCGAAAAGAGTTTTCCATCCTCCTAAGAGGTACTTAGGTACTATTTCAGAGGAGGTAGAGAAAATGTTCCTCATAGGTAATGGAGCTCATGATGATGATCCCAAAATATATAACGAGGCGATATCAGATATTGACTCTGAAAAATGGTTAGAGGCAATGAAGTCAGAAATTGACTCGATGCACTCAAACCAAGTCTAGACCTTGGTAGATCCACCAGAAGGTATAGTACCTATTGGGATGTAAATGGATCTACAAGAGAAAGATTGGTGCAGATGAAAATGTAGAGACATTCAAAGCTAGATTAGTGGCAAAAGGTTATAGTCAGTGCGAAGGCATTGACTATCAGGATACCTTTTCGCCAGTAACCATCCTTAAATCCATTCGCACATTGCATGCTATTGCAGCCTATTTTGATTATGAAATATGGCAAATGGATGTGAAAATGATATTCTTAAATGGATATCTTGAGGAAGATATCTATATGGAACAGCCGCTAGGTTTCACATCCAGTGATACTGATCATAAAGTATGCAAGCTGCAAAGGTCCATATATGGACTTAAGCAAGCATCTCGGAGCTGGAATACTCATTTTAATGATGATGTGATCAAATTATTTGGTTTCATCAAGAACGAGGAGGAACCATGTATTTTTAGAAAGGATCAGTGGTGAGCGCTATTATCTTCCCCATACTGTACATGGATGATATCCTCCTTATTGGGAAATGATATTTCCATGTTTACCACAGTTGAAATGTGGTTATCTAAGGAATTCTCCATAAAAGACCTAGGAAGAAGCATCCTTCATTCTTGGAATCAAAGTCTATAGAGATAGACCGAATAGGATGCTAGGTCTTTCACAGAAGAAGTACATAAAGGAGGTGCTAAAGAAGTTTAGCATAAAAAACTCCAAGTGGGATTTGGTATCCTTCAGACATGGCATTCATCTCTCCAAGAAGATGTGCCCTAGCACACTTGAGGAGATAGAATGCATAAACAAGATCCCTTATGCTTCTGCAATAGGGAGCTTCATGTATGCCATGTTATGTACGCGACCTGATATAGCCCATGCTGTGAGTGTCACAAGCAGATATCAATTGAATCCAAATGAAGAACACTGGACTTCTATGAAATGTATCCTTAAGTACTTAAGAAGAACTAAGGATATGTTCTTAATTTTTATAATGGAGAACTCTAAGTCCAGGGGTATACAGACTTGGATTTTATGTCTGATACAGATAATCGAAAGTTGACATCTAAAATTCTAATTATGTGTAATGGTGGTGCTGTCAGTTGGAAAAGTTCCAAACAGACAGCAATAGCAGATTCCACCATGGAAGTAGAATACATCGCTGCATTAGAAGCTACGAAGGAGGCATTCTGGTATAAAAAGTTCACCATAGAGATCGAAGTGATGCCATCAAATGCCATTCCTCTATTCTACGATAATAATGGTGCCATAGCTCTTTGCTAAGGAGTCGAGGTCTCACTAGAAATCCAAACATATCGAGCGACGATACCACCTCATCCATGATTACCTCGAGAAGGGATACGTCAAGGTCAAGAGAGTCAACTCTGCAGATAATGTGCCAAACCTACTTACAAAGTCGTTGGGCCAGCAGAAGATCAAAGCCCATCTTGAGAAGATGAGACTTAGATTTGTAGCCAATTGGCTTGGTCAAGTGGGAGTTTGTTAGATATGTGTGCCCTAGAAGCCAAAATTGGTGGACACTTATTATACACTTCTAAGAGCAAAATTATAATTTTGACTATAAATAATAAAATAGATTATTTTCTATCATAATGTATATTTAGTGTCTATGATACATCCCTTGAGTTAATGGAATTGATAATTCTTATTTTCAAGAGTTGAAAATTTAAGACATGAATTTTTATTATTAACTCATAAAATGCTCCTAACCGTAGGATCATCATGAGAATGGTGATTGATCTAGAAGGTTAGTATACAATCACTTCTTTATAGTAGATGAGTCTTGAGTCTAAGGTGTAGAGACACCAGAGCAAGAGTATAGATACTCGTTAGAGAACGAGGGCACTAAGCATGACCACCTCGAGCAGTCATTAGGAATTCTACCTTCTCGTCGATGACTGGCTCAAAGATACAGTTGTATGTCTGGTTCTTTGACCTGATGTGCATCGATAGTTCACCTTGAGGGTGTTATAGTTTGACTACATCATGACTCGGTCTCCTAATCATTTGAAATCCTGAGGTGTATGTTGGCTATAGCATGTTCATTCTAGGAATTGGATTGTACCAAGAGAAAATCTATCTACCTCGGTAGATGAGGAGTAGACCTATGATGATCATGAGAATCAAGTTGATAAGCCCATGGCCATGGCCGAGTGAAATAATAGAAAGAGTTTCTATTAAGGTTTTCACATTGGACTTGAATCAAATGATTAATCATATGATGGATATTAGGGTTTGACGAGTTCACCTTAACCCTAAACTGATCGGGGCTCAAGATAGAAGAACTTAATTACATAGGTAACTACACTGAGAGGTTTATTTTTAGTTCTGATGGATTGCCACCATATGCTGCTAGGTGTCACTGATGAATTTTGAGAGCAATTAGAATGATTTAGATGATCCATCATACTAGTTGTCTGAATCAAAAAAGTTCTGATCCATCGAAAGGTGTTTCGATGATGTCGATGATGAAGATCATGACATATCTTATTACTATACTTAACTGAACCTAACTGGGTTACACAAATAAGGGTTTGGATCTAGATATCATCAATTAGACTAACCCAGGTCAATTGATTTGAATTAGATTTAATTAGGTTCAAGGAAATCATGCTAGCACACAATTAAGCCTAATATTCTCCTTTAATTATCATTAAAAGTTATCTTGACTGAGCCAAATATATTTGGACTCACTTAGGTACCTTTACTTGGTCTGACTGGAGCTTGTCCAGATCAAAAAAGGGTTGTCTTAATTTATGAGATGAATTTGAGACAACACCTGCCATTTTTCATCATCTGCTAAATCCTATTTCGGACATTTGGTCAAACGTTGACCTCTGACACTTAGACATCTGCCCATGTGTCAAGCCATCATAGGAGAAAATATTTGGACCAGTCCACCTGCTAAAAGGCAGTAAGATAAGGGGTGCACACCTAGGGAGGCGTGCACCCATGGATTGTGATGCTTGGAGTCCCAAATAGATGGAACTCTAGGTTGCTTCGGGGTTTCAACCTAGGTGGTGCCAAAGACTTATCTTTGACCAGTCTTGGTGCCATCTAATGATGATTCAGAGGAGCTCTCATTTGATTGGATCAGATGATGTCATCCCATCAATCAGATTTAGATCTGATTGCATAAAAGGTGATGTGTGCTAATCTATAGCTATGGCAAGTGCACCAGTCGATCAAGTAATAAAGTAAATGAGTAGAGTATCATCCCTAGAGGATCGAAAAATAAGTACTGAAAAGCTCTTTCCTATGTTTTATTTAGAAGATCGATTTATGAGAATAAGAAATTAAAGAACAAAATAAAGAAATAATTAAAAATTTTAAAAAAATAGAGAGTATAATTATTAGGATTTTAAACTTAAGAGTAATGTGTTATTAAGGCAATCGATTCACCAACTCAGTCAATACAATATTCAAGTTATTAGATTAATTTTATTTCATGTGACGGTGGAGTCTCCTAATTTATTCACTACCCTTTGGTCCAGGCATAGCAAAACTATCAATATTTATTAATTATCCTTTGGTCTAGGTGTAATTTAAATAAATATTAATGCATTAAGTTTTGTGAAATCCTCTAATTAAAATACGCTGCATCCAAAGCGCACTAAAATTTCTGCATGCATATGAATTCTAATTTGATTCATAATACAAGGTATATAATCAAGAAGCAATAACATAGATGTACTTGGTCCGTAACATCTATGTTCATCAGATCAATTAGAAGATGGCCAGTAATCTAAAAGCATTAAGATTCAGATTTATATACTCCTCATGAATAAAATTTAAAATTAAAAATAAATCATACTGAATATTGCATCAAAAGAGTGGCTACACCTTAGCCTTAGTAAAAAAAAATTTAGTTCATGATAACAAGTTCAAAAATAGCAAATAAAATAAAAAGCATAAAGAAATTAGACTGTTTGATTGCTGAAATTGATTGTCCGTTGCTCTTGGTGTGGAGAACTTGGTGAAGAAGAAAAGAATGCTCCTTGATCGATGTTCTTGATTGTCGAAAAGAAAAAAATTAAAAATCCTTTTCCTTTTCTCTCAAAAATCTCTCTTCTCTTTCTACCTCTCTTCCTCTCTTTCTCTCTCTTTTTCTTTTTTTTTTCTACTGTCTCTCCCTCTCTTCTTCTCTTTTTCTTTTTTGGCAACAGTACACTTTTTATAGGTTAACAGCAAGGTGATTTTAGCCCATCAAAATTCTTTGAAAATTAGGTTTAAGACTCCCAAAACAACTCAAATTAGGATCTGGATCAATTCTGACCATTGGATGTTGATCAAACGGTCCAAAAATCACTTCAAAAATCATCTTAAAAATCCCAAATCAAGTCAGATTTCATTTGCCAGCCATCGGATCAAGCCTTGAAGATTCAAATCTAGGCCGTTAGATCGTGCACAGAAGAAGGCTTCTGATCTTTAGTTTAAAGTTGGGATGAATCTCAACCGTTGGATCTCGATCGGGAGCTACGGATGCCATTCGTTCAGCGCATGTCTTTTCGGCCGTTCGATCAAATCTCAGTGAAAGGCACCGTATCAGATCAGATAAAATTTCCAAATTGCCCTCTATAGACCATGCGCGAGCCCGGTGTTGCATGGACCGCCACATTCTTCAGCCAATCGGAGCGCGCTTCTTCATATGAAATTCCCAAAATGCCCTCCAAATCGGTCCATCATGCACCGTGAAAAATGCTGACGTCAGCTTGACATCAGTGTTGCATTAGTGGATCGGTCTGCTGGGTGCAGTCAGACCGAGCAGTTTGCTGAGCCAATTTTTCTGAACCGATTTGAACCGAACCAACTTTTTTTTTTTTGAAATTCAATTTTGAGCTCGTTTGAAGTCCATTTGTCTGAAATTTATTTCATCTGAATCAGAAAAATAAGATCTTCATATTGGTGGCCTTTTTTCTACATAAGATTAATAAAAATATCAATTTCTTAAAAAAATAGATTAATTTATTTTATAATTTAATACTTTTATTAGTATATTTTTATCACTTATCACACCCTCCAACTTAGTCATTGCTAGTCCCTTAGCAATATTTTATTTAATACCATGTTTCAATAAGATTATCCATCAAAAAGATAAAATCTAGGACTAAAGTCAAAATATTTAGAAAATACTGCTAATTAAGCATTGAGCTTCAGAAGCAAATTTTTCAGTCAATATAATTAAAAACTTTCTTAGAGTACATCAAAGATCTATAGCACTTATGTTCGTGATGACTAACTTTA
>QRFJ01001754.1:0-64644 GCA_006176705.1 Cocos nucifera
AAGAGAAGAGGTTCTCCGATCCAACCCGAGTGGATACGGTGAGGCCAGGCGCTTGCGTGGCTAAGATCCAGAACCTTCCGCTGCAATCAGGATCATCTACAGGTTAAATAGCATTACCACCAAATCAGGCTAAATTAATTTATAATTATCTATTTTTATTTTATTTATTAAAAATTCTAATTGAAGGAGTATCAGTATCTAACTATCAAGTATTGATTAAGGTCAAGAGGAAAATTTTTGAGTAATCTCTTGATCTATCAGATCTGGCGAACAACCAAATCATTGGGGGGGGCGTGGGGGGGGGGGGGGGGGGCGGCGGGGGGGGTGGACCGGGAAATCAGGATTCCCTTCAACTGGATCAGAGCCATGGTTCTAAAATTGTTTGATCTGATTTTAATTTATTTAATTTAAAATAACATGGATTTCAGGTCACATGAGATATGATCAGATCTAGAAATCAGAAAAAATTAAAATTAAATTGATTTGGATCTAGAACATGAAGTATGCATGACTAGTTCTAGAATAGAATAGTCATGAATAGTTTGGCATGTCTTTGATTAATTTGAAAATATTATTTAGATCTGCTATTTACTGTTTTTCTGCATATTTAAGTGTTATAATAACATCTGTATAAACAGCAAATAAAATTGTTTAATTTAAATTCATATGAAGATATATAGATGCATGACTAGACTAATTGTAGAATAGTTCTACATAATTGTCTAGATATAGAATTTATTTTTGATTAGATCACATTTAAAATCTAATTTTTTAGCATTATTATGTGATAATTATAGACTAAAAAATGATAATTGATTACATGAGATGTATGCAAATATGCCATGATAATCTACTTTATATATATATATGAATATAAGGATCTATATTGTTTTGTAGTATTGAATGTTCCTGATTAAGGCGTTTTCTTTGGGCCGTCCGTCATAAGATGAAGAAGGGTTTAAGGCACCTCTCTACCCATTCGATGGGTGTTCTATAACGGTGTAGGGTGCTGCGTGTTCGTCCTTAATCAGAAATCCAAACTTACTTTCTGCAACCAGTAGATCCTGAAAACCCCCTAGGATTTTATTGTGCATATTTTATTTATTGAACCCAATTAAATTAGAATTAAGTTTATGGAATATTAATTAGTCTAAAATATAGAACTTTGCAGATCTAAGGACATTCATAGTACTGGGTTCGGGCTGGTAGCTCAATTTAGGTCTATGCGGTGATCATAAACCGAATCAAGAGTTGGTAGATGGGATCAGCAATGTTAAATTGACCAGCCTAATTGGATTAAGTCTGGTCAAGATCGAGTTCACATCAAGCACAGACCGTAATTACGGCTCAGAGTGTTAGAGTCTGGATTATAGGCTAACCCAATTGGTTCTGACATCAACAATTTGGTGTCTAGGTAAGGGCACAGCTACGATCATCGGTTTTAATGTGGAACTACTCGTCTCGTATACTCTTGTGTCGAGTAATCCGTTGTGTGTTGTGATGTTTGTTCTCCACCCTCAACTATGTGGGCATCATTTGATGACACATGTCTTGATGGATTGTTGTAACTAATCTAGGTGGTGTTAGTCCAGGTGCACGTTGTTTAGTTTTTTGTTTATATTTGTATGACTAGGTGAGCCTTGTGTTCTTAGTGGTTAATTGAGACCTGAATCATTCTCCTCTAAGAAAAAGATTAAGTCGGGTCTTCCACCATTGTAACATGCGGGCCCTTCCCGGGGTTGATTGTTTCGACTGGTTACAGATGGTCAGGTTGAACCGGGGAAGACACACAATGTCTAATTAGGCATGGATGCTATGGGCTAGGAGGATAGATGCGGCTCAATATTCGGATACGGGAGGACCCAATTGGAACCCAGTCTATGCAAATTGGTGGTCTGACTTAACTAAGGATGGATTCAATATTGGTAGTGAGATTCTGAATTAGAGACAAGTTTGGGTGCACATGTGTTAATTAGAGAATCATGAACAAGAGTTGTTCATCATTGGGACCTAACCATTACCAATACTGTTAGGGTGAGGTTATAGAGTCAGGTTGGTGAGGACCGCACCACCCACTAGAAAATCTCAATCGCGGAGATTTTTCGCAATCTCTACAGAGGGAGTGTAGGGATCGAGAAAATAGTGGAGCTAATTTGTTTAAAATAAAATCCTAAATAAATTGGTCAAGTCAAAATTACAGTATCTAACCATAATCTGTTGGACTCTCTTACAGGAAAATGTCTGCTGTCGAACCCACTGCACGTATCTAGACACACATAGACTGAGTGAACCCAATTTAAAGAGGCTCAAGAACTACAAATTTGTTTTGGGTTCAGAGAAGTTAACACTGTTTTGGACCAGACTCTCCACCTTTATCCAGTCGTACACATCCATGTAAAGAGATAAGCGTCTCTGAAAACATGCGATTGCGAAAGTACAATTAAGGCTAGATTACTACATGATTGGGCTCGAGTCTGGGCCCAGCGCCAACATTGAAGTAATCGGGTGATCCTGCTCGCCTATATGTTTTGGGCTCACTACAGTGTAGTATTGTTTGTTCGAACACAGAGTCAAGCGCAGACCATAATTTTATTCTAATGTCACGATATAATGAGGCTTTTAGGCTAGATGCGTAGAATGAACTTGGTCGTTCAGTCAAGATCACTAGTCTAGACTTCTATGGATGATCAAGGACAGATGGAGAGAGCATAATTGAAATGCTCCTTGTGTGTGTGTTTGACGTTGCTATCTTTGGACATAACTCTGCCAAGAATATATTATTACTGCAATCCTATTAATGGAGTGTTTCATTGTATTGAAGTGTATATTTTCATCCACTGACAATTAACCACATGCATAAACTAAACAATTCCATTGCCGAGTTATAGAATAATAGCTGTTTACCTTGCTATGCCTAGCTTATCGAACGGTTCTAAAAAAGTCTCTGTTCTTGCTCTATGTACGGACTTCTTTCCATTATATAATAGAATAATAAAAGAAAAAAAAAAAAAAAAAAAAAAAAAAAAATGTCATTACTGGAAAGAATATTAAAGAATTTTGTGAAAAACAAAAGTGAATAGGATCAAAAGTATATGAAAGAAGGTGTCAGAGTAATCGTGACGAACACAAAGGACAGATGGCTTAGTGAGCAACGTAAGTTTTTCCATTGCAACTTCAATCGGGACGGTCCATTGCAAGCTCAGAAGAAGGCTGCTGCCTTTATCTTTATTAAGATGCCACCACCATAAAGACAGAGGAGATGGTGCTTCTTCCTAGGAGGGGGGTATCGCTCGTATATATTTCTGAGTCTAAAACATATTATATTCGTTTTATTCTGTCATCCAATTTGGGTGACGACTACGGGTGTGCTAGTCGCTAATCTGTAGCAAATCTTATTAGTGCAAATCGTCGCTCTCTAGAAGAAGAGGCTAGGTTTGTGCTGAGGTGCAACTGGAGTACAACATGATGCCTACGCACTCGTTTCGGAATGGTAGCACCGAGTTGCTGCTAGTTAGCTCAGATGGGGAACAAATTACCCTTCTTCTTTCGCCCCATTCACCTCTGTTTAGATACTTTCAGTGTGTTTATTCAATTTATTATAGCATTAATTATTCCAGGTTTTTGTTTATTTATTGCCTTGAATGTTAGCTAGCAGGAATTTGGAGTTTCTGTTTTCTTTGTCTTTTGCACTTAGAAGTTATGTGATTCTTAGCAGTTCTTTAAGGGACATTGTACATTCTTTATGAAAGGGAAATAAAAAGTTGCAACCTCGCGAATTTCCTTGTTAATGGTCTTATAATCAGTGCAATATTGCGATGTAGCCGTGAGTGGTTTATTTAGTCTATAATCGAGCAAAACGTTTTGTGTATATGGCAGAAGCACCTCCAGGTATAGGCTACACAAACATTACTCGATACAGGAGTAGTGCGTATGGCACAGGGGTGCTGGCCTTCCTTTTTGGGGAACCTAAACGGTTCACAAAAACTTCTTTTTTCAAGGGGTTAATCCGAGGGTGGATTTTTTGGAGATTTTGATTCGGGCGGTTTGGTAGGGGGGGGGAAACTTTTTTTTTCAGGGGGAAAAACCCGACTCCCCCCCCCTTGCGAGCCCAAAAGATTTTGTTCGGACTTGGGAATTTTTTTTTATTCTTATCTCACCTGGCCTCCCCCCATTCGGGGAACCTTGGAAATCCGGAGGGTTCATATGGTCCGGGGACGCCGGAGTTTCCTCCGTTACAAAAAAGGCCCAAAAAAAAAAAAACATTTATTACTTGCAATCCTTTGGTCATATTCTTCTATCAAAGCAGAGATTGATTAGTGTGAAATTATACTAAATTGGAGAAATGGGGCTATTGTGTAGTCCATTTACTTTTTGAGTTCTAATATCCATTATTTGTGTAATCTCTAGCTCTTCAGAGGCAGAATGTGATTAAACTCCCTTTTTGCCTCTCGACAATGGGAATGAGTTGTGTCTCACAGATTACCTATGCCACCACCCCCCCTGGGAAATCTTTTGGAAAACGATTTATATTGGCTTTGCGGGGGCGGGGCAACCTTTTTAAACGGGCTGAGTATTCGAGGTAGCGTGATTGTAGTTGCTGGCCCATTCAGATGGGTTGTCGCGGCTTAGTTATTGCAAGTTTGTGTCATACTTAATTACACATTTTCACCGATGATCTGTCTAGGTATGGAGATAATTGTTTTTCTTTATTCGGACACTTACATGAGGCAGGGAAGGGCAAAGGGGGTCTGAGCCTTTGAATAGTTCAAAGATTCAGACATGAAGTAGAATTAAAAAACTTATCGAATATTTCTGGTGTGAAAATCCTCATGTGTCAATGGTCTTTTTCTATGTATCATGATTCGTAGGAGCTGTAGAAGTGAGGCTCTTTATTCTGGACTTTGGCTGGACTAAGGTCTTAAAGGTATTATGTTTCTTAGTCTCTCTCTCTCAAGGTGTGACGTCCGAGCCAGGGAAAATCACCGGTCAAATCACGATCTGGTTCAGTGAACGGGGTTAAATATGCGGACTCTAATTGGATATGAGATTGGATCCTGGGATGAATGCTTCACAGACCTACCAAGATTATTCTCTCTCGGCCATTCCATTATATTTTAATTCGATCTATTTTTATTGACCTAGGATCACTCTCTAAAAACGATTCCTCCACACTCGTCATATGAGAATGATGGGCACATGTCTCGGTATTAGACACTCATAGTCTGAAGTTAGTTCGTGAAAATATTGGGGTTTGTTTCTGTCTTAGTGTCAAAGAAGACAAGCGGACAAGTTTAGAATATTAGGTCCATGTTAGAGTCGAATTCTATGGATATCCTAGGATCATTACGCATACTTATTTCTACAATCCAGTTAAGACCACAATGTGATTGTGAGTGACATTGCGCAGGTATTTCTTGAAAAAATGTGTTTTTCTCATAGTTATGTTGGCATTTGAAAGCAGGGAGGTTAAGCTTTGAATGAGATTAAGTCTTCTACCAATGCAGAAGAGCTGAAAGGATTCCAAAATGAAGAACCAACATCGGGTTGGAGCCAATAAGAATGCAGCGTACGTCTCTTCCACTCGTGTCGAACTCGGTGAGAAGAGTTTCGCTACTCCCCTCTTTGATTATACATACTTAGGTATATTTCAGAGGAAAATTATAGAGAATATGTTTCCTCGAGTAGGGGTAGTGGTAGGGCGTGGCGATTGGTGTGCATACCCAAAAAACCTACAACGAAAGGCAGAAATCATATCGAATTCGACTCCGAGAAATGGCTGAGATGTCATATGACTTACGTCATGAACTTGGACTCGTGATGCACTCATACCAATTTCTGCGACTTGGTGATCCACCAGGAAGGTAATATGTACCTTTTGGGTGTCAACCATAGTGATGTACTTATATAAGAGAGAATGATCTGGATGCGATTGGAATCTGTCGAGCAAACATTTCGAGAGGGGGCGCCGCCGACTTTTTTTCTTGTTTCCCACTCCCGCCTTTTTAATTTAGCCGAAGGGATAGATACAGCCCGGCTTTTTTCTTCCCCCAATTGGGGGAAAATACCCCTTTGGGAACACCCCCAAATGTTTTCCCCCTTTTCTTACGGTCTTTGATTTTTCGAGGAACAACCCGCACCCTTTTGAATCTTTCCACATTTATTTTTGAACACGGATTTTGGTCTCCAGGGTCCCGTTTTTCCGCGTGGCGGAGGCGTTCTCCTTTCAAATGGGGGCGTTTTTCCCAATCTATTATGCGGGGGACCCTTTTGCACACACGTTTTGCGCCCACAAACCCCTGTCTCGGGTTTTCTGGCCATTTTCAGTATCCCCAAAACTTTCGGGGATTGTCGGGACCCACTCCTCCTTTAAAGGCGCGGGGGCTTGTTCTTCTCCCCCCCATTACTAAAATCCGGAAACTACCTTTTCTTTTCCCCTTTCGCAAAGATAAACCAATCCCATTTCGAAATTGGCCGGTTTTTTTCACCGGGCGTTCCTTCTCCATTCTTGCATTAAAATTCCTTCGATTATCCTAATCCGCCACCATACAGGCTTGGCCCCCGGTTTTTCAGCCATTTCCTTTGTCCTCCCTTCCTTCGCTTATCGCCGGGGGGCCGGAATTTGGGCGGTTTTTCAAAAGCCGCAATTAAGGCTATTTTACCGGAGGGGTGGCGCCAAACACAACCAGTAATCCCTGTTAATCATCGGCCCTTTTTTCCTTTGACTTTCTATACCCTTTTTTTGCAACCAAGTCGTATCCTTTTGGGAATTCGGTTTAGCTTTCCCCACCATTTTTCCTTCAATTTTCTTTGTGAGGGAGTGTGTTGTTGTGTTGTGTGAAGAGTTTGTGTGTGTTCGTGTTGAATTATTAATTGGGGATTATCCCTCTTTTGGGTTGGGCTTTTTTTTTACCATATTGTGTGGGGGGGCTCCCTCATATGTTGAAATAATAATACTTTTTGGTGAGTGGTGGGTAGTTGTCGGTTCTCTAGGAATAATTTAATTTGTTTCATTATTGCCATTTTTTTTTCCTTTGGTTTTCATAGTTATTAGTTTGTTTTTTTGTTTAGACTTACTTAACTATATCCTTCTTCTGTGGTTGGGCTTCCTACTTTAAGTCTGGTCCTCATAAAGATCTTTAGTTTATATCTTTTTTTTCTTTTTTATTTTTTTTCTTCCTTTATGTTTTTTTTTTTATTATTTTCTCTCTTTATTAGTACTTCTATTTTCTTTCTTCTTATCTTATCTTTTTTTTTTAATTTTTCTTCTATATTCTTATTATTTTCCTCATTTCCCTTTTTCCTTCCTTCTATTCCTCTTTTCTTTTTTTTGGTTACTTTTATTTTATTTTCTATCTTAGATCTTTATCTTTTTTCTTTTCTAGTATCTTTATTATCTTTTCTCTGTTATTATTCTTTAGTTTTTTCCTTTTCTTAGGATGACTGGTGGCAAAAGGTTATAGTCAACGTGAAGCATTGACTATCCAGGATACCTTTTCTCTGGTAGCTATGCTAAAATCCATCCGCACATGCTTTACCGTTGCATCCTATTTCGATTATCAAATATGGCAAATGGACGCTGAAAACCGGCATTCCTAAATGGATATCTTGGGAAGATATCTATAGACGCCTAGGTTTCACATCCAGTGATACTGATCACAAGGTTTGCAAGCTGGCAAAAGGTCCATATATGGACTTAAGGAAGCATCTCGGAGCTGGAACACTCGTTTTCAATGATGGATCAAAAAGTTTGGTTTCATCAAAAAACGAAGAGGAACCATGTGTTTTCAAAAGGGTCAGTGGGAGCGCTGTTGTCTTCCTCGTATTATACGTGGATGACATCCTCCTTATTGGTATGTATTTCCATGTTGACATCAGTCAAGATGTGGTGTCTAAGGAATTCTCCATTGAAAGACCTAGGTGAAGCATCCTTTATTCTAGGAATTAAGGTCTATAGGGATAGACCGAATAGGATGCTAGGACTTTCACAGAAAATGTACATAGAGGAAGTACTAAGAGGTTTAGTATGGAAAACTCTAAGAGGGATTAATACCCTTCAGACATGTGTATTCATCTTCCAAGAAGATGTGGCCCAGCACACCTGAGGAAATAGAACGAATGAGCAAGATCCTTTATGCTTTGCAATAGGGAGCCTCATGTATTGCCAGTGCTGATACACGACCTGATATAGCCCATGCTGTGAGTGCCAAGCAGATATCAGTAATCCAGGTGAAAAACATTGGACTTCTGTGAAATGTATCCTTAAGTACTTGAGAAGAACTAAGGATATGATGTTGGTCTTTGGTAACGGAGAACTCCTGGTCCAGGATACACAGACTCGGACTTCATGTCCGATATAGATGATCGAAAGTCGACATCTGGCAGACTGTTTGTGCTGGAAGAGTTCCTAGCAAACGGTGATATCATCTCATCCGCGATTACCTTGAGAAAAGTTACGTTGAGGTCAAGAGAGTCAACTCCACAGATAATGTGGCAGACCCACTTACAAAGCCGTTGGGCCAACAGAAGATCGAATTCCACCTTGAGAAGATGGGACTTAGACTTGTAGCCAATTGGCTTTAGGACAAGTAGGAGATTGTTAGATAATTGTCCCTAAGCTAGAATTGTGCTGACACTTGTAATACACTTCAGGGCAAAATTGTAATTTTGACTATAATTAATGAAATGGGTTATTTCTATCACACATGTGTATTTAGTGTCTGTGATACATCCTTTGAGTTAATGGTAATGATAATTCATATTTTCAAGAGTTGAAATATTAAGACATGAATAATCATTATTACTCATAAATAGCTCGCCGACCATAGGATCATCACGAGGATTGGTGATTGATCCGAAAGGTTGGTGTACGATCGCTTCTCTTAGTAGATGAGTTTGAGTCTACGGTGTGGAGACACCGAGTGAGAGTATAGGTACTCGTTAGAGAACGAGGGCACGAGCGTGACCACCTCGAGTATCATTAGGGAGTCTACCTTCTCGTCAATGACTGACTCGATGCTCAGTAGTGTGTTTGATTCTTTGACCTGAGATGCATCGGTAGTTCACCTTGAGGGTGTTATAGTTTGACTACACCATTACTCGGTCTCCTAGCCATGGAATCCTGAGGTGTATGTGGTTGTTGACATGTTCATTGTAGGAACTGGATTGCATCAAGATGGATCTATCTACACTCGGGTGGTAGAGGAGTAGCCCCTATGATGATCATGAAGAACAACGTACCAGAAATCCATGGCCATGGTAGAGTGAAATAATAGAAAGCATTTCTATTTAGATTTTCACATTGGACTTGAATAATGATTACATCATATGACAGAGATCTAGGTTTGACGAGTTCACCTTAACCTATCTGATCGAGAGGCTCATAGATAAAGAACTATAATCACACAGTAGCTGCAGTGCACCAGAAGGTTCGCGATTCAGCTTTGATGTGTTGCCACCCTATATACTGCTAGGTGTCACTGGTGGATTTTGGGAAGCAACAGAATGATTAGATGATCGATCATTTCTAGCTGTTCGAATCAGAAGAGTTCTGATCATCGAAAGAGTTTTCGATATGTCTATGATAGTAGATCATGACATATCCATTACCATACAGAACTGAACCTAACTGGGTCACAACAAACAAGGGTTTGAATCTGGTGATATCAATTGAACTGATCTAGTTCAATTGATCTGAAATGAGATTCAATTAGGTGTTCAAGGAAATCGTGCTAGCACTCGATTGAACCTAACGTTCTTCTTTTACAATCTAAATAAGTTGTCCTGATTGAGCCAAAGGAGTTTGTGCTCAATCAGAGTCTTCATATGGTCATGACTGAGGGTTGCCAAGTCAGAATAGGTTGTCTATTTGTAAGACATACCTGCATTTTTGTTCACCTCTGCCATTTCTTGTTCTTTGACTTTGGTCAAAAGTCTACCTTTGACTGGTCAAACGTTTGACCATTTCACCCTTTGACTTTTGACCACATGTCATGCACCTATTGGAGACTGCTGGTGGGGCCTGTCCCCTGCCAGAACCTGCCAAAGGGATGGGCGCACGCAAGGGTGGCGTGAGCCCATGTAGGAGGCGCCTAGGAGTCCTTGTTGGACAAGGACTCCACCTCCCTTTAGGATTCCAATCAGAGTTCTACTAAGAATCTAGTTTGACTGTCTTAGGCGCCCTCTAAGGAGGATCCAATGGTCTCTTATTCTCAACCAATCAGATTTAGATTGATTTCACAAAGGTTTTGATTGGTTGAAGAGGAAGAGGAGTTGATCATCAAGAGTCTATAAATAAGACCCTGCGCCCAACCCTAATAAAAAAGTCTTATTTTGAATGAGATTTCCCATGCCCCAAGCTGCCTCTCCCCTCCTTCTCCATGCCTAGTTCTCTCTCCCCTTGCTCTCCACGTCCAAAAGGTTTTGGATTTAGTTTGGTTCCGATTCAGAATCAAGGAAAGGCGATCAAAGCAAGAAGGCTGCGCTTGCTGCAAAAGACGACTGCAGATCTTCAATAGACGTTCTTGAAGATCCTCCAGATCAGATCCAGATCTGATTTTTGGAGGTATGATAGAGAAGAAGAGGTTCTCCAGATCCAACCCGAGTGGATACCAGTAGAGGCCAGGCGCTTGCGTGGCTAAGATCCAGAACCTTCCGCTGCAATTAGGATCATCTACAGGGTTATAGGATTACCCAAATCAGGTAAATTGAATTTGATTTAATTTATCTTATTTTATTTTATTTATTAAAATAATAAGAATCAGATCTGAAACATATCCAGATCTGATTAAGGTCAAGAGAAAATTTTTGAAATATATCTCTTGATCTAATCAGATCTGGACGAACCTAGACCGGGAAATCAGGATTTCCCTTCATTGATCACATCATTAAAACGAGTATTCCAACTTCGAGATGCTTGCTTAAGTCCATATATGGATCTTTGCAACTTGCATACTTTGTGATCTATATCACTGGATGTGAAATCCAATGACTGTTCCATATAGATTTCTTCCTCAAGATATCAATTTAAAAATATCATTTTCACATCTATTTGCCATATTTCATAATCGAAATAGGCTACAACAGCAAGCAATGTGCGAATGGATTTAAGCATGGCTACTAGCAAAAAGATATCCTGATAGTCAATGCCTTCGCATTGACTATAACCTTTTACCACTAATCTAGCTTTTAATGTCTCTACATTCTCATCTACACCAATCTTTCTCTTGTAGATTCATTTACACCTAATAGGTACTATATCTTTTGGTGGATCTACCATGGTCCAGACTTGATTTGAGTACATCGAGTCAATTTCTGACTTCATTGCTTCTAACCATTTCTCAGAGTCGATATTTGATATCGCCTCGTTATAGATTTTAGGATCTTCAACATGAACTCCATTACCTATGAGGAATATTTTCTCTACTTCCCCTGAAATAGTACCTAAGTACCTCTCAAGGGGATGGGAAACCCTTTCCAATCTTCGAGGTGGAGGAGGTAGTAATTGTATTGACTCAACCTAATTTGGTTCCAAAGGGTCCTTAGCTCTTTGCTCTTGGGAGACTTTCTCCTCTAGTTTGATCTACTTTTCAATGCTGCCATCTTGAATAAATTATTTTTCAAGAAAGATGGCATATCGACTCACAATCATATTACGATCTTTTGAAATCTAGAAATAATATTCTAATGATTCTTTAGGATATCCTATGAATTGAGCTCTAAAGGACCTATAGTCTAACTTGTCCGCTTGTTGTCTTTTGATATGAGATGGATAGCCCCAAATTTTGAGATGACTGAGACTTGGTTTCTTACCATGCCATATCTCATACGGTGTGGTAGGAATGGTTTTAGAAGGAACCCTATTCAGTAAATATATAGTAGTTAACAAACTGTGTCCCTAAAGAAAATCAAAAAGGTCTGTGAAGCTCATCATGGATCGAACCAAATCTAATAGGATCCGATTCCTCCATTCTGAAATCCCATTGAGTTGAGATGTTTCAGGTGGAGTCCATTGAGAGACTATGCCATTCTGCTTGAGATAGTCCAAAAATTCCGAACTAAGGTATTCACCTCCTTGATCTGATTGAAGAAACTTAATGGATTTTTCAGTTTGCTTTTCTACTTCATGTTTGAATTCTTTAAACTTTTCAAAGGCTCCAGACTTGTGTCTCATAAGATACACATATCCATACCGAGATAAATCATCGGTGAAGGTTATGAAGTAGATAAAATTGCCTCTAACCCGCACATCAAATGGGCCGCGCACATCAGTATGTACTAGGGCAAGTAAATCCATGGCCCTTTCCCCATGTCCCATAGAAGGGAGTTTAGTCATTTTGCCATGAAGACATGATTCATAAATTAGATATGACTCAAAAGTCAATGGACTCAATAGCCTAATTTTCTTCAATTTGTTAATCCTATCTTTTGCTATATGACCTAGTCTAAGGTGCCATAGATACCTATCATTTGGACTATCCCTAGGTCATTTTGATTTTATGGCATTCACATTTTGCTCGATATTAAAAATAGATAAATCAATATGTAACTGGTAAAGAATGTTAATAAGAAAATCACTTGTAATTTTATTTCTTTAATAAAGAATATTACAATGGTCCTTAAGAAAACTAATTACATAGTCTTCTTGTGCTAAACATGAAACAGAAATCAAATTCCTGCTTGCTGCAGGTATATAATAACAATCCCTAAGTACTAAATCTAAACCAGATGGTAGTCAAATAGGATAGGTTCCTATGGCTACAGCAGCAATCCTTGCTCCATTTTCAATGCATAGGATCATCTCACCATTCCTCAGCCTCCTGCTATCCTTAAGATCCTGCATGAAAATACATAAATAAGCACTAGAACCAGAGTCAAGCACCCAACTGGATGCAGAAAAAATCATATAGTTAGATTCAATAATGAGCATACCTCTAGAAGGACCTGCCTCCTTCTTATTCTTCAGGGTGGTTAGGTATGTAGGGCAATTCCACTTCAAGTGGCCATCAATGTTGCAATGAAAATACTTTCTTTTGTCGGTGGCCTTCTTCTTCAGCTCTACCTTCTTTTTCTTTCCTCTTTCCATCTTCTGCCTTATCACAGACTTCTTCTTCTTTTCAAAAGACTTTCTCTTAGAAGAAGTCCATTTCATAGCAAATACTGAGCCTTTAGAACCTATCATTGAAAGCTCAGCATTAACCAGTATATTCATAAGCTCAACCAGAGTATTTTAAAGTTTATGCATATGGTAGTTCATGACGAACTATCCATATGCATCAGTCAAGGATTATAGAATTATATCATTCTGTAGATCTAGGTCCAACTTCACTCCGAGCTTCTCAAGCTCTTCTAAGTCCTTGATCATCATTAGACAATAATCTTGGACTGATTTCCCATCATGCATTTTAGCCTTGAATAGTTGTTTAGTGATTTGATATTTTGTTGTGCGACTCTGTTCAGCAAACATCTCTTATAGGTGAGCCAATATTTGGCGGACAGTCTTGATATCTTCATGTTGACACTGAAGCTCATCAGACATCGAGCCCAACATGTAGTATCTGGCCTTATTATCTTCATCTGTCCACTTATCAAGAGATGCTCTCTATTCAGCAGATGGACGAGCTGGTAAGGTGGGGGGATCTTGGTCCAATACATGAGTTAACTTCTTAAAATCCAAAATGATTTTGAAGTTTCAGAGCCAACCCTTGTAATTGGATCCGATTAGTTTATGGGTGTTCAAGATACATGCTAGTGAGTTGGACGCACACATATTGGTTTTTTCTGTAAAGAGTCAAAGTTTCTAGTTAGATATTGTAATTAAGACTTAACCAATTTGTTTAAGGGTTTAATTTTAAAAAAAATTATCTCTCATTATTTTCTTGGATCCCTACACTCTCTTTGTAGATATGAAAAAATCTCCATGATTATAGATTTCTAATGGATGGTGCAGTCCCACCAACTGACTCATCACCTCACCTAACAGTTATTAGTGATGGATTAGTCAATAAGTGGATAACACTTATCTAATGATTCTTTAATCATGGTGCACCCAAACTTGGTCTATAATTCATGAATCTCACCGTGCCCAAAATATTGATTACTTCTTGTTAGATATATGTGCCCTAGAAGTCAGAATTGGCTGACACTTGTAATACACTTTTAGGGGCAAAATTGTAATTTTGACTAATATCAATAAAATGGATTATTTTCTATCACATATGTGTATTTAGTATCTGTGATACATCCTTTGAGTTAATGGTAATGATAATTCATATTTTCAAGAGTTAAAAATTTAAGACATGAATAATCATTATTAACTCATAAATTGCACCCGACCATAGGATCATCACGAGGATGGTGATTGATCTGAAAGGTTGGTGTACAATCGCTTCTCTTTAGTAGATGAGTCTTGAGTCTACGGTGTGGAGACACCGGAGCGAGAGTACAGGTACTCGTTAGAGAATGAGGGCACTGAGCGTGACCACCTCGAGTAGTCATTAGGAAGTCTACCTTCTCGTCAATGACTGACTCGATGCTGCAGTAGTGTGTCTGGTTCTTTGACCTGAGATGCATCGGCAGTTCACCTTGAGGGTGTTATAGTTTGACTACACCATTACTCGGTCTCCTAGCCATATGGAACCCTGAGGTGTATGTTGGCTATAGCATGTTCATTGTAGGAACTGGATTGCATCAAGATGGAATCTATCTACCTCGGTGGTAGAGGAGTAGCCCTATGATGATCATGAGAATCAAGTCCAGAAATCCATGGCCATGGTAGAGTGAAATAATAGAAAGAGTTTCTATTTAGATTTTCACATTGGACTCGAATCGAATGATTACATCATATGACAGAGACTAGGGTTTGACGAGTTCACCTTAACCCTAATCTGATCGGGGCTCAAGATAGAAGAACTTAATCACACAGGTAGCTGCACCAAGAGGTTCGCATTCAGCTCTGATGGGTTGCCACCATATACTGCTAGGTGTCACTGGTGGATTTTGGGAGCAATTAGAATGATTTAGATGATCGATCATTCTAGCTGTTCGAATCAGAAGAGTTCTGATCCATCGAAAGGAGTTTCGATGATGTCTATGATAGAGATCATGACATATCCCATTACCATACAGAACTGAACCTAACTGGGTCACACAAACAAGGGTTTGAATCTGGTGATCATCAATTGAACTGATCTAGTTCAATTGATCTGAATGAGATTCAATTAGGTTCAAGGAAATCGTGCTAGCACTCGATTGAACCTAACGTTCTTCTTTTACTATCATAAATAAGTTGTCCTGACTGAGCCAAAGGAGTTTGTGCTCAATCAGAGGCCTTCATATGGTCTGACTGGAGGTTGTCCAAGTCAGAAATAGGTTGTCTTATTTGTAAGACATTACCTGCCATTTTTGGTCACCTGCCATTTCTTGTTCTTTGACTTTGGTCAAAAGTCTACCTTTGACTGGTCAAACATTGACCATTGACCCTTTGACTTTTGACCACATGTCATGCACCTATTGGAGAGCTGGTGGGGGCCTGTCCCCCTGCCAGAACCTGGCAAGGAGAAGGGCGCACGCCACCCTAGGGTGGCGTGAGCCCAAGTAGGAGGCGCCTAGGAGTCCTTGTTGGACAAGGACTCCACCTCCCTTTTGGATTCCAATCAGAGTTCTACTAAGAATCCAGTTTGACTGGTCTTAGGCACCCTCTAAGGAGGAATCCAGGGGTCTCTATTCCAACCAATCAGATTTAGATCTGATTTCACAAAGGGTTGTGATTGGTTGAGAGGAAGAGGAGTTGGATCACAAGTTAGGTCTATAAATAAGACCCTGCGCCCAACCTCAAAGAGGAAAAGAGCTTTAGACATACGCCCCAAGGCTGCCTCTCCCCTCCTCCTCCATGCCATAGCTTCTTCTCCCTCTGCTCTCCACGTCCAAAATAGTGTTTTGGACTTGGTTGGTGCGATTCAGATCAAAGGAAAGGCGATCAAAAGCAAGAAGGCTGCGCTGCTGCAAAAGGACGACTGCAGATCTTCAAAAGAGTTTTGAAGATCCTCCAGATCAGATCCAGATCTGATTTTTGGAGGTGTGATAGAGAAGAAGAGGATCTCCAGATCCAACCCGAGTGGATACCGGTAGAGGCCAGGCGCTTGCGTGGCTAAGATCCAGAACCTTCCGCTGCAATCAGGATCATCTACAGGGTAATAGGATTACCCAAATCAGGTAAATTAAATTTGATTTAATTTATCTTATTTTATTTTATTTATTAAAATAATAAGAATTCAGATCTGAAAATATATCAAGATCTGATTGAGATCAAGAGAAAAATTTTTGAAATATATCTCTTGATCTGATCAGATCTGGACGAACCTGGACCGGGAAATCAGGATTTCCCTTCAACTGGTATCAGAGCCATGGTTCTAAAAATTGTTTAGATCTGATTTTAAATTTATTTTAATTAGAAAATAAAGTGATTTCAGATGTCACATGAGATGTGATCAGATCTGAAATCAGAAAAAATTAAAATTAAATGATTTGGATCTAAGAGATTATGAAGATATGCATGACTAGTTCTAGAATAGAATAGTTCTATAGAATAGTTCTTGCATGTCTTTGATTTAATCTGATTAAATCATATTTTAGATCTTCTTATTTACTATTTTTCTGATATTATAAGTGTTATAATAACATCTGATAAAAAATAGTAAATAAAAATTATTTAATTTTAAATATCATATGAGATATGATAGATGCATGTCTAGACTAGTTGTAGAATAGTTCTACATAATTGTCTAGATTAGAATTTATTTTGATTAGATCAATTTAAATCTAATTTTTTAGATTATTATGAGATAATTTAGATCTGAAAACATGCATGATTATGATACATGAGATGTATGCAAAATATGCCATGATTAGATCTACTTTGTATATGAGATATATGATATAGATCTGATATTGTTTTGTAGTATTGAATGTTCCTGATTAAGGCGTTCCTCTTGGCCGTCCGGTCATAAGAACGAAGAAGGGTTTAAAGGCCCTCTCTTTCCATTCGATGGGGTGTTCTTATGATGTGTAGGGGTGCTGCGTGTTCGTCCTTAATCAGAAATCCAAAACTTACTTTCTGCAAAACCCTAGATCCTGAAACCCTAGGATTTATTGTGCATATTTTGTTTATGAACCCTACTTAATTAAGAATTAAGTTTATGGAATATTAATTAGGTCTAAAATTGAGAATTTCAGATCTAAGACATATTCATAATACTGGGTTCGGGCTTGGGTAGCTCAATTAGGTCTAAGCGGTTGATCAAACCGAATCAAGAGTTGGTTAGATGGGATCAACAATGCTTAAATTGACCAGCCTAATAGGATTAAGTCTGGGTCAAGATCGAGTCACGATCAAGCAAGACCTAATTAGGCTCAGAGGTTAGAGTCTGGATTGTAGGCTAACCCAATTGGTTCTGGCTCAACAATTTGGTGTCTAAGGTAAGTTTGGCACATACGACCGACTGGTTTTTAATTGGAAGCTACTCGACCTGAATGCATTCTTGTATGAGTTAATGGCATATTCCTTCCACCGGTCTCACTTACCTGGCCATATCTGTTGACACAGTTCTGATCTGAGGTGGTCAATAATCCGAGCTAACCCATGCCACTAGGTTAGTCATAATTGTTATGACTAAGCCAAGTCTAGTTTAATGAGACCTGAATCAATTCTCCCTAAGAAAAGATTAAGTCTGAGGTCTTCCACCATTGTAGATGTGCGGGCCCTTCCCGGGGTTGATTGTTCTCGGCTGGATACAGTGGCTCAGTTGCACCGGGAAGATGCAACCATGTCTATTAGGCATTGGATGCTATGGGCTGGAGGATGAGTTGGGCTCAATATTTTGGATACGGTGAGAGACTCAATTAGGAAACTCAGTCTATGCAAATGGTGGGTCTGACTTAACTAAGGAGTGGATCAATATTCCGGATACGGTGAGATTCATGAATTAGAGACCAAGTTTGGGTGCACCATGATTAGAGAATCATTGAACAAGAGTTGTTCACTCATTGGCTAACCCATCACCAATAACTGTTAGGTGAGGTGATGAGTCAGTTGGTGAGACCGCACCACCCACTAGAAATCATTAATCGCGGAGATTTTCGCATCTCTACAGAGGGAGTGTAGGGATCCGAGAAAATAGTGGGAGCTAATTTGTTTAAAAATAAAATCCCTAAACAAATTGGTCAAGTCAAAATTATAGTATCTAACTAGAATCTTTGACTCTCTACAGGAAAATGTCTGCGTCCAACCCATTGGCACGTATCCTGGACACACATAGACTGACTGGACCCAATTATAAAGATTGGCTCAGGAACTACAAAATAGTTTTGGGTTTCGAGAAGTTAACCCATGTACTGGACCAGGACCCTCCCACCTTACCAGCCCGTCCATCTATTGAACAGAGAGCGTCTCTGGAAAAATGGATAGACGAAGACAATAAGGCCAGATATTACATGTTGGGCTCGATGTCTGATGAGCTCCAGCACCAACATGAAGATATCGGGACTGCTCGCCAAATGTTGGCTCACCTGCAGGAGATGTTTGGTGAACAGAGTCGCGCAGCCAAATATCAAGTCACGAAACGACTTTTTAAGGCTAAGATGCGTGATGGGCAGTCAGTCCAAGATCACTGTCTGACAATGATCAAGGACATGGAAGAGCTTGAGAAGCTCGGTGTGAAGTTGGACTTGGACCTGCAGAACGATATTATTCTGCAATCCTTGACTGATGCATATGGGCAATTCATCATGAATTACCACATGCATAAACTTCAAAATTCCTTGGCCGAATTAATGAATATGCTGGTTACCGCTGAGCTTTCTATGAAAGGTTCTAAAGGCTCAGTTCTTGCTATGGAACGGACTTCTTCCAAAAGAAAGTCTTATGGAAAGAAAAAGAAGTCTGTGAAAAAGCAAAAGGTGGAAGGATCAAAGAAGAAGAAGGCAGAGCCGAAGAAGAAGGCCGATGTCAAAGGAAAGTGTTTCCATTGCAACAGCGACGGCCATTGGAAGCGGAACTGCCCTACTTACCTGGCCACCCTGAAGAACAAGAAGGAAGGTCCTTCTGGAGGTATGCTCGTTATTGAGTCTAACCTTATGGTTTCTTCTGCATCCAGTTGGGTGCTTGACTCTGGTTCTAGTGCTCATCTGTGCACTTCTATGCAGGGTCTTGAGGATAGCAGGAGGCTGAGGGATGGAGACATGATCCTACGCATCGGTAATGGAGCAAGAGTTGCTGCAGTAGCCGTGGGAACATACCCTCTTCGATTACCATCTGGTTTAGACTTAGTTTTGAAAGACTGTTATTATGTGCCTGCAGCTAGCAGGAATTTGATTTCTGTTTCATGCTTAGCACAAGAAGGTTATGTGATCACCTTCTTTAAGGACCATTGTAACATTCTTTATGAAAGAAATAAAATTGCAAATGGTTTCCTTATTAATGGTCTTTATCAGCTACATATTGATGTACCTATTCTAACTATCGAGCAAAACGTGAATGCCAAACGACCTAGGGATAGTCCAAACGATAGATATCTATGGCACCTGAGATTAGGTCATATAGCAGAAGATAGGATCAACAAATTGGAGAAAAATGGGCTATTGAGTCCATTGACTTTTGAGTCATATCCAACTTGTGAATCTTGTCTTCAAGGCAAAATGACTAAACTCCCTTTTGTTGGACATGGGGAGAGGGCCACAGATCTCCTTGCCCTAGTACATACTGATGTGTGCGGCCCATTTGATGTGCCGGCTAGAGGCAATTTTGTCTACTTCATTACCTTTACCGATGATCTGTCTAGGTATGGGTATGTGTATCTTATGAGACACAAGTCTGAAGCTTTTGAAAAGTTCAAAGAATTCAGACATGAAGTAGAAAAACAAACTGGAAAAACCCATTAAGGTTCTTCGATCAGATCGAGGAGGTGAATACCTTAGCCGGAGAATTCCTAGACTATCTTAAAGGAAAATGGCATAGTCTCTCAATGGACTCCACCAGGAACACCTCAACTCAACGGGGTTTCAGAATGGAGAAATCGGACCTCTATTGGATATGGTTCGATCCATGATGAGCTTCACAGACCTCCCTGATTTTCCTTTGGGGATACATTCATTGTTAACTTCAATTCTATCTACTGAATAGGGTTCCCTCTAAAATCGTTCCTACCACACCGTATGAGATATGGCACGGTAAGAAACCAAGTCTGAGTCATCTCAGAATTTGGGGTTGTCCGGCTCATGTCAAAAGACAACAAGCGGACAAGTTAGAGTTTAGGTCCTTTAGAGCTTCGATTCATAGGATATCCTAAAGAGTCATTAGGATACTATTTCTACATTCCAGAAGACCACAATGTGATTGTGAGTCGACATGCCATCTTTCTTGAAAAATAGTTTATTCAAGATAGCGGCATTGGAAAAGCAGATTCAAGCTTGATGAGAAAGTCTCACAAGTGGAACGAGCTAAGGACCAAGTGGAACCAAATCAGGTTGAGCCAATAAGAACACTACCTCCTCCACCTCGTAGATCGGAAAGAGTTTCCCGTCCCCCTGAAAGATACTTAGGTATTATTTCAGAGGAAGTAGAGGAAATGTTCCTCATAGGTAATGGTGCTCATGGTGATGATCCCAAAACCTACAACGAGGCGATATCAGATATCGACTCCGAGAAATGGCTTAGAGGCAATGAAGTCAGAAATTGACTCGATGCACTCAAACCAAGTCTGGACCTTGGTAGATCCACCAGAAGGTATAGTACCTATTGGGTGTAAATGGATCTTCAAGAGAAAGATTGGTGCAGATGGGAATGTGGAGACATTCAAGGCTAGACTAGTGGCAAAAGGTTATAGTCAACGCGAAGGCATTGACTATCAGGATACCTTTTCCCCAGTGGCTATGCTAAAATCCATCCGCACATTGCTTGCCGTTGCAGCCTATTTCGATTATGAAATATGGCAAATGGACGTGAAAACGGCATTCCTTAAATGGATATCTTGAGGAAGATATCTATATGGAACAGCCGCTAGGTTTCACATCCAGTGATACTGATCACAAGGTTTGCAAGCTGCAAAGGTCCATATATGGACTTAAGCAAGCATCTCGGAGCTGGAACACTCATTTCAATGATGTGATCAAAAAGTTTGGTTTCATCAAAAATGAAGAGGAACCATGTGTTTTCAAAAAGGTCAGTGGGAGCGCTGTTGTCTTCCTCGTATTGTACGTGGATGACATCCTCCTTATTGGGAATGATATTCCCATGTTGACATCAGTCAAGATGTGGTTGTCCAAGGAATTCTCCATGAAAGACCTAGGTGAAGCATCCTTTATTCTAGGAATTAAGGTCTATAGGGATAGACCGAATAGGATGCTAGGACTTTCACAGAAGATGTACATAGAGGAAAGTACTAAAGAGGTTTAGTATGGAAAACTCTAAGAGGGGATTAATACCCTTCAGACATGGTATTCATCTTTCCAAGAAGATGTGCCCCTAGCACACCTGAGGAAATAGAACGCATGAGCAAGATCCCTTATGCTTCTGCAATAGGGAGCCTCATGTATGCCATGCTATGTACACGACCTGATATAGCCCATGCTGTGAGTGTCACAAGCAGATATCAGTCAAATCCAGGTGAAGAACACTGGACTTCTGTGAAATGTATCCTTAAGTACTTGAGAAGAACTAAGGATATGATGTTGGTCTTTGGTAACGGAGAACTCCAAGTCCAGGGATACACAGACTCGGATTTCATGTCCGATATAGATGATCGAAAGTCGACATCTGGAAGTCTGTTTGTGTGCAATGGTGGTGCTGTCAGCTGGAAGAGTTCCAAGCAAACTAGTGATAGCAGATTCCACCATGGAAGCAGAATATATCGCTGCATCAGAGGCTGCGAAGGAAGCATTCTGGTACAAGAAGTTTGCTGCAGAAATTCAGAGTAATGCCATCAGATGCCATTCCTCTATACTGCGACAACAATGGCACCATAGCCCTTGCTAAGGAGCCAAGGTCTCACCAAAAATCCAAGCACATTGAGCGGCGATACCACCTCATCCGCGATTACCTCGAGAAGGGTTACGTCGAGGTCAAGAGAGTCGACTCCACAGATAATGTGGCAGACCCACTTACAAAGCCGTTGGGCCAACAGAAGATCGAAGCCCACCTTGAGAAGATGGGACTTAGACTTGTAGCCAATTGGCTTTAGGACAAGTGGGAGATTGTTAGATATATGTGCCCTAGAAGCCAGAATTGGCTGACACTTGTAATACACTTCTAGGGGCAAAATTATAATTTTGACTAATATCAATAAAATGGGTTATTTTCTATCACATATGTGTATTTAGTGTCTGTGATACATCCTTTGAGTTAATGGTAATGATAATTCATATTTTCAAGAGTTGAAAATTTAAGACATGAATAATCATTATTAACTCATAAATTGCTCCCGACCATAGGATCATCATAAGGATGGTGATTGATCCGGAAAGGTTGGTGTACAATCGCTTCTCTTTAGTAGATGAGTCTTGAGTCTACGGTGTGGAGACACCGGAGTGAGAGTATAGGTACTCGTTAGAGAACGAGGGCACTGAGCGTGACCACCTCGAGTAGTCATTAGGGAGTCTACCTTCTCGTCAATGACTGACTCGATGCTGCAGTAGTGTGTCTGGTTCTTTGACCTGAGGTGCATCGGCAGTTCACCTTGAGGGTGTTATAGTTTGACTACACCATTACTCGGTCTCCTAGCCATATGGAACCCTGAGGTGTATGTTGGCTATAGCATGTTCATTGTAGGAACTGGATGGCATCAAGATGGAATCTATCTACCTCGGTGGTAGAGGAGCAGCCCTATGATGATCATGAGAATCAAGTCCTAGAAATCCATGGCCATGGTAGAGTGAAATAATAGAAAGAGTTTTCTATTTAGATTTTCACATTGGACTCGAATCGAATGATTACATCATATGACAGAGACTAGGGTTTGACGAGTTCACCTTAACCCTAATCTGATCGGGGCTCAAGATAGAAGAACTTAATCACACAGGTAGCTGCACCAAGAGGTTCGCATTCAGCTCTGATGGGTTGCCACCATATACTGCTAGGTGTCACTGGTGGATTTTGGGAGCAATTAGAATGATTTAGATGATCGATCATTCTAGCTGTTCGAATCAGAAGAGTTCTGATCCATCGAAAGGAGTTTCGATGATGTCGATGATAGAGATCATGACATATCCCATTACCATACAGAACTAAACCTAACTGGGTCACACAAACAAGGGTTTGAATCTGGTGATCATCAATTGAACTAATCCAGTTCAATTGATCTGAATGAGATTCAATTAGGTTCAAGGAAATCGTGCTAGCACTCGATTGAACCTAACGTTCTTCTTTTACTATCATAAATAAGTTGTCCTGACTGAGCCAAAGGAGTTTGTGCTCAATTAGAGGCCTTCATATGGTCTGACTGGAGGTTGTCCAAGTCAGAAAAGGTTGTCTTATTTTGTAAGACATTACCTGCCATTTTTGGTCACCTGCCATTTCTTGTTCTTTGACTTTGGTCAAAAGTCTACCTTTGACTGGTCAAACGTTGACCATTGACACTTTGACTTTTGACCACATGTCATGCACCTATTGGAGAGCTGGTGGGGGCCTGTCCCCCTGCCAGAACCTGGCAAGGAGGAGGGCGCACGCCACCCTAGGCGTGTGCCCAAGTTGGAGGCGCCCTAGGAGTCCTTGTTGGACAAGGACTCCACCTCCTTTTTGGATTCCAATTAGAGTTCTTCTAAGAACCAACTTTGACTGGTCTTAGGCACCCTCTAAGGAGGAATCCAAGGGACTCTATTCCCACCAATCAGATTTAGATCTGATTTCACAAAGGGTTGTGATTGGTTGGGAAGAAGAGGAGTTGGATCATAGTTAGTCTATAAATAAGACCCTGTACCCAACTCAAAGAGGAAAAGAGTTTCCATACGCCCAAAGGCCTTTTCTCCTCTCCTCCTCCATGCCAAAGCTTCTTCTCCCTCTCCTCTCCACATCCAAAATAGTTTTGGAGCTTGGTTGGTGCGATCCAGATCAAAGAAAGGCGATCAAAAGCAAGAAGGCTGCACTGCTGCAAAGGACGACTGCTGATCTTCAAAAGGAGTTTTGAAGATCCTCCAGATCAGATCCAGATCTGATTTTTGGAGATGTGATAGAGAAGAAGAGGTTCTCCAGATCCAGCCTGAGTGGATACTGGTAGAGGCCAGGCACTTGCGTGGCTAGATCCAGAACCTTCCGCTGCATACAGGATCATCAATGGGTAATTGGATTACCAAAATCGGGTAAATTAAATTTGATTTAATTTATCCTTATTTTATTTTATTTATTAAAATAATAAGTATCAGATCTAAAACATTTATCAAGATTTGATTGGGATCAAGAAAAAAATTTTGAAATATATCTCTTGATCTGATCAGATCTGAACGAACCTAGATCGGAAAATCAGGATTTTCCTTCACTTCTTAGTTATGTCAGACCCATAATTTGCATAGATTTTATTTTTAATTGGGTCTCTCACTATATCTAGAATATTGAGCCTAATTTATCCTCCAGCCTATAGCATCCAGTGCCTAATAGACATGGTTGCATCTTTTCGATGCAACTGAACCACTATAACCAGTCGAGAACAATCAACCCCGAGAAGGGCCCGCATGTCTACAATGGTGGAAGACCTTAGGCTTAATCTTTTCTTAGAAAGATTTGATTTAGGTCTCTTTAAACTTGACCTACAATAGCCATAACAATTATGACTAACCTAGTGGCATGGGTTAGCTTGGATTGTTAACCACCTTAGATCAGGACTAGATGGATAAATATGGCCAGGTAAGTAAGATCGATGGAAGGGATATACCACTAACTTGACAAGAATGTATTCGAGTCGAGTAGCTCTCAATTAAAAACTAATCGATCGTATCTGCCAGATTTACCTTAGATACCAAATTGTTGAGCCAGAACCAATCAGGTTAGCCTACAATCCAGACTCTAACCACTGAGCTTAATTAGATCTTAGCTTGATCGATTACTCATGTGATTCGATCTTGACCCAGACTTAATCCTATTAGGCTAGTCAATTTAAGCACTCTAGATCCCATCTAACCAACTCTTGCTTCGGTTTGATCAACCGCTAGACCTAATTGAGCTACCCAAGCTCGAACCCAATTTTATGAATATATTTTAAATCTAAAAATTTTTAATTTTTAGACTTAACATATTTCATAATCTTAATTCTTAATAAAGCTTAGGGTTCACAAATAAAATATGTAAATAAAATCCTAGGATTTCAGGATCTAAGATTTTGTAGAAAATAAGTTTTAGATTTTTGATTAAGGATGAACATGCGGCATCCCTACACATCATAAGAACATCCCATTGAATAAAAGGAGAGGGCATTTAAATCCTACTTTATTCTTATGACTGAACGGCTAAGGAAAACTTCTTAATTAGAAATATGAAAACTACAAAACTAGTTAGATCTACATTATATATCTTATATATAAAAATTGATCTAACTATAAACATATTTTGCATACATCTTCATGTATCATATCATGTATATTTTTAGATCTAAATTATCTCATAATCATCTAAAAAATCAAATTTAAATTGATCATATCAAATTAAATCTATTCTAGATAATTATATAGAGCGATTCTACAACTTGTCTAAAGATGCATTCATCATATCTCATATGAATAAAAATTAAATAACTTTATTTCCTATTTTTAAATATTATTAAAAATATTTATAGCATCAAAAAATAATAAATAAATAGATCAAAAAATTATAACTAATTAAATTAAATTATGATCATGCTAGACTATAAATAGAACAGTTCTATTTTATAACTAGCCATGCATCTTGTATAACTTAGATCTAAATTATTTAATTATTTAATTTTTAATTTTAGATCTAATCACATATAATGTGATATTTGAAATCATCAAATTATTAGATAAAAATTAAAATAAAATTAGATCTAATGAAAATGCAACCTGGCTCTGATACCAATTGAAGGAAAAATCTAGTTTTCTGGATTAGGTTCATTCAGATCTGATTGGATCAAGAGAGATATTTTAAAAAAAAAATTCTTGGATTTAGATCAGATTTAAGACTTTCTAGATATGATATTATTGATCTAATAAAAGAAATAAAATAAAATAAAGAATAAATTAAATCTAATTTAATTTTATCTTGTTGTGGGTAATCTGATTATCCTATGATGATCTTGATGTCTGCCTGAGGTTCTGGATCTAGCCACGCAAGTGCCTGGCCTCTATCAGTATCCACTCGGATAGGATCTGAAGATCTTCTTTTTCTTTATCATTTTTTCAAAAATTAGATTTAGATCTAATTTTGAAGATCTTCAAAACTTCTTTCGAAGATGTGAGTTGTCTCTTGCAGCAGTGCTGCCTTCTTCCTTTTTCTATCACCTTTCTCTTGCTTGGATCGCACCAAATTTGTCCCCAAAAATTCTTGGGCATGGGTAGGAGAGAGAACACCTAAAGATGGCATGGAGGAGGGAGAGGGGAAGCCTTGTGGCATGGGCAATGGATCAAGCTTCTTTGATCTTGATGCAGACAGGATTTTTATAGACCTTGTTGCGCCATGCAGTGCCACATCATCCCAGCCAATCATGGCCTTTTGTGCAATCAGACCTAAATTTGATTGGTGGGATGACATCATTTGATCCAATCAGATGAGAGCCCCTCTGAATCATCCTTAGCACCAAGACTAGTCAAAGACAAGTCTTTAGCGCCACCTAGGTAGAAACCCCAAAGCAATTGGAGTCCCATTTGTATGGGACTCCAGATGCTTTATCCATGGGCAGATGTGTAAGTGTCAAAGATCAATGTTTGACCAAATATCCAAAATAGAATTTAGCAGATGAAGAAAAATGGTAGTTATTATCTCAAATTTATCTCATAAATTAGGACAATCCTTTTCTGACCTGGACAAGCTCCAGTCAGACCAAATAAAGGTATCTGAGTGAGCCCAAACATATTTGACTCAGTCGAGATAACTTTTAATGATAATTAAAGAAGAACATTAGGCTCAATCATGTGCTAGCATGATTTCTATAAATCTAATTGAATCTTATTCAATTCAATTGAACCAGGTTAGTCCAATTGATGATATCCAGATCGAAATCCTTTTTTGTGTGACTCAGTTAGGTTCAGTTCCCTATGGTAATGAGATATGTCACGATCTCTATCATCGACATCATCAAAATACCTTTCGATGGATCAAAACTTTTTTGATTTAGACAACTAGTATGATTGATCATCTAAATTATTCTAATTACTCTCAAAATCCACCAATGACACCTAGCAGCATATGATGGCAACCCCATCAGAACTAAAAATGAATCTCTTGGTGCAGTTACCTATGTGATTAAGTTCTTCTATCTTAAGCCCCGACTAGATTGGGGTTAAGGTAATCTCATCAAACCCTAATATCCGTCATATAATTAATCATTCGATTCAAGTCTAATGTGAAAACCTTAATAGAAACTCTTTCTATTACTTCACTCTGACATTGCCATGGGCTTATGGACTTGATTCTCATGATCATCATAGGGCTACTCCTCATCTACCAAGGTGGATAGATTTTCTATTGGTACAATTTAATTTCTACAATGAACATGCTATAGCGAACATACACCTTAGGATTCCAAATGGCTAGGGGATCGAGTCATGGTGTAGTCAAACTGTAACACCCTTAAGGTGAACTGTCGATGCACCTTAGGTCAAAGAACCAGACGCACAACAACAGCTTTGAGCCAGTCATCGACGAGAAGGTAGACTTCCTAATGACTGCTCGAGGTGGTATGCTCAATGCCCTTGTTCTCTAATGAGTATCTATACTATCACTCTGGTGTCTCTACACCATAGACTCAAGACTTATCTACTATAAAGAAGCGATTGTACACCAACCTTCTGGATCAATCACCATCCTCATGATGATCCTACGGTTAGGAGCATTTTATGAGTTAATAATGAAAATTTATGTCTTAAATTTTCAACTCCTGAAAATAAGAACTATCATTACCATTAACTCAAGGGATGTATCACAGACACTAAATACACATTGTAATAGAAAATAATTTATTTTATTATTTATAATCAAAATTATAATTTTGCTCTTAAAAGTGTATAACAAATGTCAGCCAATTCTAGCTTCTAGGGCACACATGTCTAATAATGCCTCCCTAGGCGTGCACCCCTTTTCTGTCTACTTTTTAGCAGGAGGACAAGTCTCCAAGTTCTCTCCTATAGGTGCATGACACATGGGCAGATGTCAAACTATCCAGGGTCAACATTTGACCAATGTCCGAAGATAAGATTTAACAGGTGATAAAAAATGGCAGGTGTTGTCTCAAATTTATCTCATAAATTAAGACAATCCTTTTCTGACCTGGACAAGCTCCAGCCAGACTAAGATTTCTGAGTGAGCCCAAATACCTTTGGCTCAGTTGTGACAAGCTTTAATGATTGTTAAAGGAGAACATTAGGCTCAATCGTGTGCTAGAATGATTTTTTTGAACCTAATTGAATCTTATTCAAATAATTAAACAGGGTTAATCCAATTGATGATATCCAGATCCAAATCCTTGTTTCTGTGATCCAGTTAGATTTAGTTTTGTATGGCAATGGGATATGTCGTGATCTCTATCATCGACATCATCGAAACATCTTTTGATGAATCAAAACTTTTCTGATTTAGATAACTAGTATGATCGATCATCCAAATTATTCTAATTGCTCCCAAAATCCACCAATGACACCTAGCAGCATATGGTGGCAATCCATCAAAATTTGAAGTGAACCTCTCGGTGCAGTTACTTGTGTGATTAAGTTCCTCTATCTTGAGCCCCGACCGGATTAGGGTTAAGGTGATCTCGTCAAATCCTAATATCCATCATATGAATTAATCATTCGATTCAAGTCTAATATGAAAATCCTAATAGAAACTCTATCTATTATTTCACTCTACCATGGCCATGGACTTATGGACTTGATTCTCATGATCATCATAGGGCTACTCCTTATCTACCGAGGTAGATAGATCCCCTATTAATGCAATCCAATTTCTACAATGAACATGCTATAGTTAACATACACCTCAGGATTCTGAATGGCTAAGAGATCGAGTTATGGTATAGTCAAACTATAACACCCTCAAGGTGAACTGTCAACGCACCTTAGGTCAAAGAATCAGATACACTACTGCAGCTTCGAGCCAGCCATTGACGAGAAGGTAGACTTCCTCATGACTGCTCGAGGTGGTCACACTCAGTGCCCTCATTCTCAAATGGGTACCTGTACTCTTACTTTGGTATCTATACAATGTAGACTCAAGACTCATCTATCCAAAAGAAGCAATCATACACCAACCTTCTGACTCAATCACCATCCTTATGATGATCCTACGGTCGAGAGCATTTTATGAGTTAATAATGAAAATTCATGTCTTAAATTTTCAACTCTTGAAAATATGAACTATCATTATCATTAACTCAAGAAATGTACCACAGACACTTTCAAATACACACTATGAAAGAAAATAATCAATTTTATTATTTATAGTTAAAATTATAATTTTGACCTAAGAAGTGTATTACAAGTGTCAGCCAATCTGGCTTCTAAGGCACACATATCTAACAAACTTTTATTTGACCTAAAGCTAATTGGCTACAAATCTAAGTCCCATCTTCTCAAGGTGGGCTTCGATCTTTTGCTGGCCCTACAGTTTTGTAAGTCGATCTACTGCATTATCTACGGAGTCGACTCTCTTAACCTCGACATAACCTTTCTCTAGATAATCGCAGATGAAGTGGTATCACCATTCAAAATGCTTGGATTTCTGATGAGACCTTGGCTCCTTAGCAAGGGCTATGGTGCCAATATTATCACAGTACAAAGGAACGACATTCGATGGCATCACTCTGATCTCTATGGCAAACTTCTTATACCAAAATGCCTTCTTCGTAGCTTCTGACGTAGCGATGTACTCTACTTCCATGGTGGAATCTACTATCACTATCTGCTTGAAACTTTTTCAATTGACAGCACCACCATTACACACAAACAGAAACAGACTCCCAGGTATTGACTTTCGATCATCTATATCGGACATAAAATCCGAGTCTGTATATCCCTAGACTTGGAGTTCTCCATTACCAAAGATCAACATCATATCCTTAGTTCTTCTTAAGTACTTAAGGATACATTTCATAGAAGTTCAGTGCTCTTCATCTGGATTCAACTGATATCTACTCGTGATACTCACAGCATGGGCTATATCAGGTCGTGTATATAACATGGCATACATAAGGCTCCCTATTGTTGAAGCATAAGGGATCTTGCTCATGCGTTCAATCTCCTCAGGTGTGTTGGGACATATTTTCTTGGAGAGATGAATGCCATGTCTGAAGGGTACCAATCCCCTCTACAAGTTTTCCAAACTATACCTCTTTAGCACTACCTCTATGTACATCTTCTGTGAAAGACCTAGCATCCTATTCGATCTATCTCTATAGACCTTAATTCCTAGAATAAAGGATGCTTCTCCTAGGTCTTTTATGGAGAATTTTTTAGATAACTATATTTTAACTATGATCAACCTGAAAATATCATTTCTAATAAGGAGGATATCATTCACGTACAGTACGAGGAAGATAATAGTGCTCCCACTAACCTTTTTGAAAACACATGGTTCCTCCTTATTCTTGATGAAACCAAATAATTTGATCACATTATTAAAACGAGTATTCCAGCTTTGAGATGCTTGCTTAAGTCCATATATGGATCTTTGCAGCTTGCATACTTTATGATGAACATCACTGGATGTGAAACCTAGTGACTGTTCCATATAGATATCTTCCTCAAGGTATCCTCTTAAGAATGCCATTTTCATGTCCATTTATCATATTTCATAATAAAAAAAGGCTGCAATAGCAAGCAATGTATGGATGGATTTTAGCATGGCTACTAGCAAAAAGGGATCCTGATAGTCAATTTTTTCATGATGACTATACCCTTTTGCCACTAATCTAGCTTTGAATGTCTCCAAATTCCCATCTACGCCAATCTTTCTCTTGTAGATCGATTTACAATCAATAGGTATTATTCCTTCTGGTGGATCTACCAAGGTACATACTTGGTTTGAGTGCATCGAGTCAATTTTTGACTTCATTGCCTCTAACCATTTCTCACAGTTGATATCTGATATCGTCTCGTCATAGGTTTTGGAATCATCACCATGAATCCCATTACCTATGAGGAATATTTTTTCTACTTCCTCTAAAATAGTACCCAAGTACCACTCAGGAGATGAAAAATCCTTTTTGATCTATGAGGTGGAGGAGGTAGTGATTGTATTGGCTCAACCTAATTTGGTTTCATAAGATCCTTAGCTCATTTCTCTTATGAGATTTTCTCCTCGAGCTTGATCTGCTTTCCAATGCCACCATCTTGAATAAACTATTTTTCAAGAAAGATGGCATGCCAACTCACAATCACATTGTGGTCCTCTAAAATATAGAAATAATATCCTAATGACTCTTTAGGATATCCTATGAATCAAGCTCTAAAGGATCTATAGTCTAACTTATCTGCTTGTTGTCTTTTGACATGAGTCAGACAATCCTAAATTCTGAGATGACTCAGACTTGGTTTCTTACCATACCATATCTTATATGGTGTGGTAGGAACAATTTTAGAGAAAATCCTATTCAGTAAATTTATAGCAATTAACAGACTATATCTTCAAAGAAAATTAGGAAGGTTTGTGAAGCTCATCATGGATTGGACCATATCTAATAGGGTCCGATTCCTCCATTCTGAAATCCTATTGAGTTGTGGTATTTCAGGTGGAATCCATTGAAAGACTATGCCATTTTGCTTAAGATAGTCCAGGAATTTTTGACTAAGGTATTCACCTCCTCGATTTGATCGAAGAACCTTATTGGGTTTTCTAGTTTGCTTTTCAACTTCATATCTAAATTCCTTAAACTTTTCAAAGGCTTCAGACTTGTGTCTCATAAGGTACACATACCCATATCAAGATAAATCATCGATAAAGGTTATGAAGTAGTCAAAGTTGCCTCTAGCCGGCACATTAAATGGACCACACACATCAGTATGTACTAGGGCAAGTAATTCCATGGCCCTTTCCCCATGTCCTACAAAAGGGAGCTTAGTCATTTTACCATGAAGACATGATTCATATATTGGATATGACTAGAAAGTCAACGGACTCAATAGCCCAATTTTCTCCAATTTGTTAATCCTATCTTCTGCTATATGAAATATTAGGAATGGTTTCTAATATTTCATTAAATAAATCATTATCATAAGATTAAAAAAGAAATGAATATGATATTGGGGTTGACATATTTTCATACCCAGAGTCATATTTAGGATGCAGAGAGATCGAAGGATCTAGTTGCATGGTAAATTTCACTGAAGGGTATATTTGATATTTCCATCAAAATTTCACATCTTTCGGGTAGTCATGATACGTTGCTAGACGTCAATCATATCTTGTGAGTTCAATCAAGTTAAAATTTTAATTAGATCATTAAATTAGAAAGTGTTCTAATTTAAGTCAAATTGGGTTGGCTAGTTTTGACCTAAATCGGTTTGGTTGAGTTCTAACCAGATTAGGTCAAATCACACCCAAACTCACTGCTGGTTAGATGTGGAACCCAATGGGTCACACACAAAGAGAATTGATTAAGGGTCTAATTAGATTAGACCATGTTTGCAAGATGAATATGCTAGCACATATAGCAAACCCTAGCACCAGGATTCGAATTGGATTCGAATCAGCTTCCAATTTGGGCTAATTTAGATCCGATTTGAGCCAAATAGGATTTGGATCTTGAGTTGGATTAATCTAGATTGATTGGGCTTTAGATTGGGTGCCTCATATCTACATCCCACATGCTAGAGAGTCTCTCTCTTGCACGTGGGAAGTATTTCATGCGCAAAGGACACTTTGGCGCATGGAATAAGATAACGCCTACCTTCTTTGACTTTTTCCATATATTATGTCACATAATTTTTTTTTTTTAATTTATGTGGACGTCAGATATGGGGCGCAGAAGAGTCCTTCTATAGATAAAAGACTTCATTTTCTTTTAAATTTTTTTTTGCCCATGTTGTTTTGTCGCCCAAGATACCTTGCCGCTCAAGACCCCATGCCGCCTACTCCTCCTTGACGTCACTTGGACCAAGTCAAAAGTCTCTTGGGACTTTGACTATTCAAAGTTTTCTTCCATGCCTTCTTGCTGAATGGGCCTCCCTTTTTAGAGCCATTAGATGGCTTTGTTTCATGATCTAATGGATGAAAAGTGTGGTGCCAAGGATGAAGCATCATGACTCTTCATAAAAACTTACGTAGAATTAGTCCAGAGAGTCCTTTCTGCTTTAAGGCACCTCTTGGACTAAGTCTATATCTCATTTTTTTCTGATGAGGCATGAGATTGGCTGATGGGGCATGAGAAATGGATAAGGAAAGGGCGTGAGATTTTTGTTGGCATCCTTACGTACATTATAAATAAGGGAGTGCATCAAGAGTCCGATGATGTGAACATTATCTTTTCTTTCTTACAAGAGTTTTTTTTTGTCCAATTTTCTTTCTTTCTTTCTCTTATCTAGACCTTATCTTTATAAGGACAAGAAGTCATCTTAAGACTAAGAGATTAGGAAGGAAAATTAAGAAGACAAAAGAAAAAGAAAGATAGATAAGGAAAGGCAAGGAAGGTGACATAAAGGCTTAAGAAGGTCTTGCCCATTTAATTGAAGTTCTTATTACAAGAATTTTAATTATATAAATTCAGAGGTGCTGGTGTCTTGATCAAGTCTCTATGTGGATCAACGTTGGAGGGTGAACACGTGGGCACCTGGTGGAACCCCTGACAGACTACTACCGACAATCAGGGTTAATTTAGGGTTTAGCGATAAGAGGTATGTTCTAATACTTTCTTTTATATTACAAATGCATGTTATATGATTTAATTGCTAATAAGGTGGTCCTAGGGTTTTGGGTTTGGTTTGTTTTGATTTCATATTTTGCTTTGAAATCCATGCTTCCGCTCATGTACACCAAACCTATCAGTGGTATCAGAGCAAGCCTTATTAGGTTAAATCATATAATGCTTTGCTTATAGTATAATGGCATAAATAAAAAATATGATATAATATTTTAGCATATTTTTATTTATATGATGAGATCATATTCTTTTACTTATCATAATGAGATTATGTTGTATATATTATTCTGTAAAGGTTGCCCTGATATAGTGGAAAGAATTCACTATATAATGATGGTTGTCCTAGAATAATTATACATGTTAATAGATATATATATTTTATTGATGCTATTAGATATTTAGTTTATTTTAAATCAGTATGTATATCGAGACCATTTAAATCCCTCTATAAAATTATATCTAGTTGTAATGTAATTAATCTATAGCTGAATCAATCAGGATGTCTAATTGATCAATTGGTGTCTAGGAAAAATGGTTCATGATTGGTAAAGAGAACATGGTTTTTAGTTGGTTCCGTTGTCTAACCTGGCCAATTTATTGGTGTCTAAGGAAAGCAAAGGGGGGACTCCCACTTCTCTCCCATTTACCTAGCTAATTCAATTAATTTAATTCTAGATTGAAATGCTTAGTATTATATTCACTACATTAAGGCCTTCCTTCATACTAGTTTCTTATTATGTCCTGAACCATATTAGTTCTATTGTGTAAACACAAGATCTATTATGAGGAATGATGTAATATTAATCTAGTGCATTAAGATGCTTACAGCATTTTGAATATACTATTTTATTGTGTAACTGCAAAAGTAGTTATATTTCATTATGATTGTATAGAAATGAAGGGTTCTACTTAAACTAAAACATTAAAGTTTGTTGTGTTAACACAAGGCTATTAATATTTTAGAGGCAAAAGTTAAATGAGAGTTGCATTAGATGCAATTGGAAAGAGTTTCCTACTTATGAACTTATAATAGGTTTGTTGTGCAACCACAAGACTTTTTATAAGGAATTAGGATCTTATTCTCACTAAGAAAATCTATGAGAGGGTTATGTTATTTAGTGGGAGACATAATTAAATTAAAATCCTAATTTAATTATGTTTGTCATCATGAGTTGTTTGCTTATATATTGTTCTTTATTATGTAGATAAATGGCTTCTTCACTTTCATTGCATTTAATTTTGGATTCAAATAAATTGACTGGTTAAAATTATGTTGACTGGTTGACAAAACTTAAAATAGTACTCAATCAAGAAAAACTCTCGTATATTCTTGATGCCTCTGATCCTAAACCATTAAAAAATGATGCCATAGATGAAGATAAGTCCACATACCAGATGTGGCAAAATGATTTTCTTACTATCAAATGCATTATACTTGCCTCTATGAATAATAAATTACAGAGGCAGCATGATGGCATGGAACTCAATCCATATTGCTCAATCTAAAAGAGCTTTATGGAGAGCATAGTAGGACTGCTAGATATGAGATATCAAAGCAGTTATTTTGTGCAAGAATGATAGAAGGAACATCCATACAAAATCATGTTTTGATGGTAGTTGATCTAATCACTTGATTAAGTCAATTAGGTTTTGTTATGGATGGGGAGTTAAGTCAGGATTTGATCCTGCAATCACTCTCAGAATTATTTTCTTAGTTTGTCGTGAACTATCACATGAACAAACTGAATTCTTCATTGCCTGAGCTGTTAAATATGCTTAAGACAGCAGAAAGTCATATCAAGAAAGATAAGGCTCCTCTTCTTCTTATGGATGGGATCTTTAAGAAGAAGGCAGGCAGAAAGGGTTCAAAAAGAAGGTTGAATCCTAAAAATGGTATAAATAAGAAGAAAAGGGAGAAGAAGATCTCCGGACAGACGATCTATTTTCACTATGGTAAAGCAGATCATTGGAAGAGAAATTGTAAGGCTTACCTTGCAACCGTGAAGTCTGGTGCAAATAATGCTCCAAAAGGTATGTATGAGATACATACTATATTATCATTAAATTCTTCTATTTCAAATTCTTGGGTATTAGATATCGGCTATGATTTTCATATCTGCAAATTTTTACAGAGGCTATAGAAAATTAAGAGTTTGAAGAAAGGTGACTTCAAACTCTATGGCGCTAGAGGAGATTCTATCCAGGCAGAAGCTGTAGGGACAAAAATATTGAAGTTACCTTATGGAAAGATCTTAGAGCTTATAAATTGTTATTATATGCCTAAGATCATTAGAAATATTATATCTATACCCTTGTTATTAAAATAAGATTATAGTCTTAATGTAACGAGTGAAGGATTCTCGATCAAATATTCTAATGAAAAATATTTGTTTTGGTATTTTTAGCAATGGTTTGTTAACTCTATGTTTGGATGACAATATATTTCATATTGATGAAAATAGAAAATGTAAGAGAGATGACATAAATAATACTTTACTTTGGCATTGTCGATTAGGTCATATTAGTGAGGCTAGGATTAACAAGTTATACAAAGAAAAGTTCTTCGATTCTTTTGATTATGAATCATTAGGAACTTGTGAATCATGCCTCATGGGTAAAATGACCAAGATTTCCATTTAGTGGACATGGAGAAAGGACAAAAGAGTTATTAGGACTTGTACATATAGATGTATGTGGTCCTATGACAACTCAAGCCAAGAGGAGGATACTCTTATTTTATAACGTTCACTGATGATTTATCTAGGTTTGGATATGTGTATCTTATGAAACACAAATCAGAAGCCTTTGATAAATTTAAAGAGTATCAAAGTATGGTCGAAAAACAAACTGGACAATGTATAAAAATCCTTCGATCTGATCGAGGAGGAGAATACTTATCTAGTGAGTTTCTAGACTATCTTAAATTTAAAGGGATTCTCTCTGAATGGACACCTCCTTATACACCATAATTAAATGGTGTAGTCGAAAGGAAAAATCATACCTTATTAGATATGGTACGGTCCATGATGTGCTTCACTGAATTACCTATTTCCTTCTGGGTCATGCTCTGAAGACTGCAATTTACATCTTGAATAGAGTACCTTCTAAGTCTGTATCTAGTACTCCATATGACATATGGAGAAATAAGAAACCTAATCTTAAGTATCTTAAGATATGGGGTTGTCCAGCATATGTCAAAAAAAATTTTGGACATAAACTTGATGCTAGATCAGACAGATGTCTATTTATAGGATATCCTAGAAATAGTATAGGATATTTATTCTACCATCCTACTGAACAAAAGGTGTTTGTAAGTAGGCATGCCATTTTCATGGAAAAAAGAATTTATCCTAGAAAAGGGCAGTGGCAGAAATATTGAACTTAGTGAAGTTCAAGAAAATCAAATAGAATATTTCTCAACCATATAATCACATAAAAGAACCAGAACACATAACTCCTATCCGTAGGTCTAAAAGAGTAAGAAATACACCTATTAGGTATGGGTTCATTATTGAGAACAATGAAGCCCAAGTCATTGAGAATGATGAACCTCTGACCTATACGGAAGCAGTCAAAAGTAAGGACTCTTACAAATGGCTGGCTGCCATGCAATCCGAAATAGAATCCATGCATACCAACAAAGTATGGACTTTGGTGGATGCACCAAAGGATATAAATCCTATTGGATGCAAATGGATTTTTAAGAAAAAGATTGGAGCTGATGGTCAAATTGAAACCTATAAGGCCAGATTGGTGGCTAAGGGTTTTAGGCAAAAACAAGAGATTGATTATGATGAAACATTTTCACCTGTTGCCATGCTCAAATCTATTCAGATTATGCTTGCTATAGCAGCATACCATGACTATGAAATATGGCAAATGGATGTAAAGACTGCCTTCCTTAATGGTTTCCTTGAGGAGGAAGTCTATATGTCACAGCCAGAAGGATTTGAGTCAAATGAGAGACCAAATCAGGTATGCAAACTTAAGAGATCCATTTATGGATTAAAGCAAGCATCAAGGAGTTGGAACATCCATTTTGATGAAATAATAAAAGAGTTTGGTTTTATCAAGAATGTGGATGAACCATATGTGTACAAGAAAACTAGTAGGAGAGCAATAGTATTCTTGGTTCTGTATGTAGATGACATACTCCTCATTGGGAATGATATCCCAATGTTACAATCAGTCAAATTATGGCTATCAAATAAGTTTTCCATGAAAGATTTGGGAGAAGCATCCTATATACTAGGAATAAAGATCTATAGAGATAGATCTAAGAGGATGCTAGGCTTGTCCTAATTAAGGTACATTGACTTAATACTAAAAAGATTCAGTATGGACGGAAGTAAAAGAGGTTATTTATCCATAAGTCAAGGCATACATCTCTCTAAAAAGATGTCTCTAAAGACACCTGAAGAGAGAAATAGAATGTATTTTATTCCTTATGCTTCGGTTGTTGGATCAATAATGTATGCCATGTTATGTACAAGGCCTGATGTTGCTTATGCTTTAGGCATTGCAAGTAGATTTCAAGCTGATCCAGGAGAGGATCATTGGAAAGCTGTGAAAAATATTCATAAGTACTTAAGAAGGACTAAAGATGTTTTTCCTGTATATGGTGGTTCTGATCTTAAACTAGAAGCATATTCTAATTCTAATTTTCAATCAAACCCAGATGATAGCAAATTTATTTCAGGATATGTCTTTACTCTAAATGATGGAGAAGTGAGTTGGAAGAGTACTAAGCAACCAAATTATTCCTGAAATTGAGAAATTAGTACCACTTTACTGTGATAATACTGGAGCTATAGCTTAAGCAAAGGAACCAAGGTCTCATCATAAATCCAAACATATTCTAAGATGCTTCCATCTCGTTTGAGAAATTATTGAAAGACAAGATGTAGTCATAGAATGAGTAGATACAAATAACAACATAGTAGATCCATTCACTAAGACTTTACCACTGCAACTGTTTGATCGCCACCTTGATTGTATGGGATTAAAATATAAGGGCGATTGGCTTTAGTGCAAGTGGGAGATTGAAAGGATTATGCCCTCAAGCCAATTTATTTGTGGGGATGTTCTTTGTCTTCCAGACTCATATAATGATATTTTTAATAAATAAAGGCAATTATTTTATCATATGCAGTGCCTTATTATTATGATGAACCCTATAAATTAGGACTATGATTTTAGGATTATGATGAGATCATACTAGTGAGACCTAAAGTCTTAAAACTCTAATTTAAATATTCCTAGCCGATGAGACATTGAGTTAGGGATCAATGTTTTTCGGTAAGACTAGCACAATCTTTGTATGCTCAATTAAGTGGGTGATTGATCTCATAATAACCTATGTATGACACTAATACAAGAATGTGGGTGCTCATTAGAGAATGAGTTCACTGAATTGATCCAAATTGAGAATATCTAATGGAGTCTTATCTACATGTCAATAGATGGTTCTCATAGTGGAATTTGTGCATGTAATCCTTTGACCTGAAACTATCATAGAATCTTATATATATAAATCCATATTTTGGTTCAAACTCATTCATGACTCAGTTATGTATGGGATGTTTTGGATATAGTAGATTATATATATGAAGGTTGTGAGTAGGTTAACATGGAATTCGATCTTTCTTGGTAAGAGGAAATAGCATCCTACCTGCTTCAAACAAATAATGATTCAAGAAGACTTTGATCAAAGCATGATGAAAATTAGAAATGGTTTCTAATGTTTCATTAAATGAATCATTATCATAAGATTGAAAGAGAAATGAATATGATATTGGGGTTGACATATTTTCATACCCAGAGTCATATTCAGGATGTAGGGAGATCGAAGGATCTAGTTGCATGGTAAATTTCACTGAAGGGTATGTTTGGTATTTCCATCAAAATTTCACATCTTTCGAGTAGTCATGATACGTTGCTAGACGTCAATCATGTTTTGTGAGTTCGATCAAGTTAAAATTTTAATTTGATCATTAAATTAGAAAGTGTTCTAATTTAAGTCAAATTGGGTTGGCTAGTTTTGACCTAAATCGGTTTGGTTGAGTTCTAACCAGATTAGGTCAAATCACACCCAGACTCACTGCTGGTTAGATGTGGAACCCAATGGGTCACACACAAAGAGAATTGATTAAGGGTCTAATTAGATTAGACCATGTTTGCAAGATGAATATGCTAGCACATATAGCAAACCCTAGCACCAGGATTCGAATTGGATTCGAATCAGCTTCCGATTTGGGCTAATTTAGATCCGATTTGAGCCAAATAGGATTTGGTCTTGAGTTGGATTAACCTAGATTGATTGGGCTTTCAGATTGGGGCACCACCTACCTGCATCCCATGTGCCAGAGAGTCTCTCTCTTGCATGTGGGAAAGTATTTCATGCGCAAAGGACTACTTTGGCGCATGGAATAAGATAACGCCTACCTTCTTTGACTTTTTCCCATATGTTATGTCACGTAATTTTTTTTTTTAATTGGCATGGACATCAGATATGGGGTGTAGAAGAGTCCTTCTACAGATGAAAGACTTCATTTTCCTTTTAAATTTTTTTGCCCATGATGTTTTTGTCGCCCAAGATCCCTTGCCGCCCAAGACTCCATGTCGCCTACTCCTCCTTGACGTCTCTTGGATCAAGTCAAAAGTCTCTTGGGACTTTGACTATTCAAAGTTTATCTTCCACGCCTTCTTGCTGAATGGGCATCCCTTTTTAGAGCCATTGGATGGCTTTGTTTCATGATCTAATGGATGAAAAGGGTGGCGCCAAAGGATGAAGCATTCGCGACTCTTCATAAAAAACTTACGTAGAATTAGTCCGAAGAGTCCTTTCTGCTTTAAGGCACCTCTTGGACTAAGTCTATATCTCATTTTTTTACTGATGAGGCATGAGATTGACTGATGGGGCATGAGAAATGGAAAAGGAAAGGATGTGAGATTTTTGTTGGCATCCTTACGTACATTATAAATAAGGGTGTGCATCAAGAGTCCGATGATGTGAACATTATCTTTTCTTTCTTACAAGAGTTTCTTTTTGTCAAATTTTCTTTCTTCTTTTCTCTTGTCTAGACCTTGTCTTTATAAGGACAAAAAGTCATCATAAGACTAAGAGATTAGGAAGAAAAATTAAGAAGACAAAAGAAAACAAAAGATAGATATGGAAAGGCAAGGAAGGTGACATAAAGGCTTAAGAAGGTCTTGCCCATTTAATTGAAGTTCTTATTACAAGAATTTTAATTATATAAATCAGAGGTACTTGTGTCTTGATCAAGTCTCTGTATAGAACAATGTTGGAGAGTGAACACGTGGGCACCTGGTGGAACTCCTGACAGACTACTACCGACAATCAGGGTTAATTTAGGGTTTAGCGATAAGAGGTATGTTCTAATACTTTCTTTTATATTACAATTGCATGTTATATGATTTAATTGCTAATAAGGTGGTCCTAGGGTTTTAGGTTTGGTTTGTTTTGATTTCATATTTTGCTTTGAAATCTATGCTTCCATCATGTACATGAAACCTATCTGCGGGCACATAATAACAATCCCTAAGTACTAAATCTAAGCCAAACGGTAGTCGAAAAGGGTAGGTTCCCATGGCCATAGCAGCAATCTTTGCTCTATTTTCGATGCATAGGATCATCTCACCATCCCTCAGCCTCCTGCTATCCTTAAAACCCTGCATGGAAGTGTACAAATAAGCACTAGAACCAGAGTTAACCACCCAACTAGATGCAAAAGAAACCATAAGGTTAGATTCAGTAACAAGCATACCTTCAGAAGGATCTATCTCCTTTTTATTCTTCAGGGTGGCCAAGTATGTAAGGCAATTCTGCTTCCAGTAGGTGTCTGTATTATAATGAAAATACTTTTCTTTATCAGTGGTTTTCTTCTTCTGCTCTGCCTTCTTTTTCTTTCCATCTTTCACCTTCTACTTTTTCATAGACTTCTTCTTCTTTCCAAAATACTTTCTCTTGAAAAAAGTCCATTCCATAGCAAGTACTGAGTCTTTAGAACCTTTCATAGAAAGCTCAGCAGTAACCAGCATACTCATAAGCTCGGCTAGAGTATTTTGAAGTTTATGCATATGCTAGTTCATGATGAACTGCCCATATGCATTAGTCAAGGATTATAGAATTATATCATTCTGCAGATCCTGGTCTAACTTCACTCCGAGCTTCTCAAGCTCTTCCAAGTCCTTGATCATCATCAGATAATGATCTTGGACTAACTGCCCATCACGCATTTTAGTCTTAAATAGTCATTTAGTGATCTAAAATTTGGCAGCATGACTCTGTTCACCAAACAACTCTTGCAGGTGAGCCAATATCTGGCAAGTAGTCTTGATATTTTCATGTTGGTGAAGAAAAAATCTTATTTTTTGGATCAGATTCCTTTAGATCTGATTTAACCAAGAGAAATATTTCAAAAATTTTTCTCTTAGATCTAAATCATATCTGATACTTTTCAGATCTGATTTGATGAATCTAATAAAATAAAATAAAATAAATTTAATCAAATTTAATTTATACCTTATTCTTGGGTAATCCTATTACCCTATGATGATCCTACTGATTTTCTAAGATTCTGGATGCTGTCATGCAATCATCTGGCCTCTACCGGTACCCACTCGAATAGGATCTAGAGATCTTCTTCTTCTTCTTAATCTTTCCTCCAAAGATTAGATCTAGACCTGATCTTAAAGATCTTCAAAATAATTTTTGAAGATCCGATGTCATCTCTTATAGTAGTGCTGCCTTCTTCCTTTCTTGTCGCCTTTCTCTTGCCTGGATCGCACCAAACTTGAAACCAAAGCCTATTGGGCATGAAGAGGAGAGAGAGGATCAGAGGTAGGCATGGAAGAGAGGGGAGAGGGCTATGTGGCATGGGCAAGGGGAGAACCTTTTCAAACCTAGGCACAGATAGGGTTTGTATAGACCCTGCTGCACCATGCAGTGCCACATCATCCCGGCCAATCATGTCACTTCGTACAATCAGATCTAAATCTGATTGATCGAATGACATCACCTAATCCAATCAGATGAGTGTCCCTCTCAAACATCCTTAGGTGGCGCCAAGACTGGTCAAAGTAGAGTCCTTGGTGCCACCTTGTTTGATATCATGAAGCAACCTAGAGTCCCATCTGTATGGGACTCCAGGCGTCATTATCCTTGGACACACGCCTCCCTAAGCATGTGCCCCCTCCTTTCCTCTTTCTAGCAGGGGGACAAAAAATCAAATCTCTCTCCTATGGGTGCATGACACATGGGTAGATGTCTAAGTATCAAAGGTCAACTTTTAGCCAAAGTCAAAAGATAAGAATTAGCAGGTGACGAAAAATGGCAGGTGTTGTCTCAAATTTATCTCATAAATTAAGACAATCCTTTTCTAATCTGGACAAGCTTTAGTTAGACCAAGTAAGGGTACCTAAGTGAGGCCAAACATATTTGGCTCAGTTGAGATAACTTTTGATGATTGTTGAAGGAGAACATTAGGTTCAATCGCATGCTAGTATGATTTCCTTGAACCTAATTGAATCTATTTCAAATCAATTGAACTGGGTTAGTCCAATTGATGATATCTAGATCTAAACTCTTATTTGTGTGATCCAGTTAGGTTCAGTTCCATATGGTAATGAGATATATCGTGATCTTTATTATCGACATCATCGAAACACCTTCCGATGGATCAGAACTTTTTTGATTCAAACAACTAGAATGATCGATCATCCAAATCATTCTAATTGCTCCCAAAATCAACCAATAACACCTAGCAGTATATGGTGGCAATTCATCAAAACTAAAAATGAACCTCTCAGTGTAGTTATCTGTGTAATTGAGTTCTTCTATCTTGAGCCCCAATCAGATTAGTGTTAAGGCAAACTCGTCAAATCCTAATATCCATCATATGAATTAATCATTTGATTCATATCCAATGTGAAAATCTTAATAGAAACTCTTTCTATTATTTCACTCTGCCATGGCCATGGGCTTATGGATTTGATTCTTGTGATCATCATAGGGCTACTCCTCATCTACTGAGGTAGATAGATTTTCTCTTGGTGTAATCCAATTTCTACAATGAACATGCTATAGCCAACATACACCTCAGGGCTCCGAATGGCTAGGAGATTGAGTCATGGTGTAGTCAAACTATAATACCCTCAAGGTAAACTGTCGATACACCTTAGGTCAATGAACCAAATACACCACTGCAGCTTTGAGCAAGTCATTGATGAGAAGGTAGACTTCCGAATAACTGCTCAAGGTGGTCATGCTCAGTGCTCTCATTCTCGAATGAGTACCTATACTCTTGCTCCAGTGTCTCTACACCATAGACTCAAGACTCATCTACTATAAGAAAGTGATTGTACACCAACCTTCTGGATCAATCACCATCCTCATGATGATCCTAAAGTCATGAGCATTTTATGAGTTAATAATGAAAATTCATGTCTTAAATTTTTAACTGTTGAAAATAAGAATTATCATTGCCATTAACTCAAGGGATGTATCACAGATACTAAATACATATTATGATAAAAAAATAATCTATTTTATTATTTATAGTCAAAATTATAATTTTGCCCTTAGAAATGTATAACAAGTGTCAGCCAATTCTAGCTTGTAGGACACACATATCTAACAAACTTTCACTTGACCTAAAGCCAATTGGCTATAATTCTAAGTCCCATCTACTTAAGGTGGGCTTCGATCTTTTGTTGGCCCAACGGTTTTGTAAGTGGGTCTGCCGCATTGTCTGCGAAGTTGACTCTCTTGACCTCAACGTAACTCTTTTCGAGGTAATCATGGATGAGGTGGTATCACCGTTCGATGTGCTTGGATTTCTAATGACACCTCGGCTCCTTAGCTAGGGCTATGGCGCCATTATTATCATAGTATAGAGGAATGGCATCTAATGGCATCACTCCAATCTCTGTGGCATACTTCTTGTACCAGAATGCTTCCTTCGTAGCTTCTGATGCAGCGATGTACTCTACTTCCATGGTGAAATCTACTATCACTGTCTGCTTGAAACTCTTCCAACTAACAGCACCACCATTATACACACAGACTCCCAGATGTCGACTTTCGATCATCTACATCGAACATAAAATCCAAGTCTGTATACCCCGGACTTAGAATTCTCCATTACCAAAAACCAATAACATATGCTTAGTTCTTCTTAAGTACTTAAGAATACATTTCACAGAAGTCTAGTGTTCTTCACCTAGATTCAATTGATATCTGCTCATGACACTCACAACATGAGCTATATTAGATCATGTACATAACATGGCATACATGAGGCTTTCTATTGCTGAAGCATAAGGGATCTTGCTCATGCATTCTATCTCCTCAGGTGTGCTAGGACACATCTTCTTATAAAGATGAATGCCATGTCTGAAGGGTACCAAACCCCTCTTAGAGTTTTTCATGCTAAATCTCTTTATTACTTCCTCTATATACATCTTCTATGAAAGTCCTAGCATCCTATTCGATCTATCTCTATAGACCTTAATTTCTAGAATAAAGGATGCTTCTCCTAGGTCTTTCATAAAGAATTCTTCGGATAACCATATTTTAACTATGGTCAACATGGGAATATCATTTCCAATAAGGAGGATATCATCCACGTACAATACGAGAAAGACAATAGCGCTCCCACTGATCTTTTTGAAGATACATGGTTCTTCCTCATTCTTGATGAAATCAAACAATTTGATAACATCATTAAAATGAGTATTCTAGCTCCGAGATGCTTGCTTAAGTTCATATATGGACCTTTGCAGCTTGTATACTTTATGATCAACATCACTACTGTAAAACCTAGCAGCTATTCTATATAGATATCTTCCTCAGGGTATCCATTTAAGAACGCCGTTTTCACATCCATTTGCCATATTTCATAATCAAAATAGGCTGCAATAGCAAGCAATGTGTGGATGTATTTTAGCACAGCTACTGGCGAAAAGGTATCCAGATAGTCAATGCCTTTGCATTGACTATAACCTTTCGCCACTAATCTAGCTTTGAATGTCTCCACATTTTCATCTGCACCAATCTTTCTCTTATAGATCCATTTACACCCAATAGGTGCTATACCTTCTAATGGATCTACCAAGGTCCAGACTTGGTTTAAGTGTATCAAGTCAATTTCTGACTTCTTTGCCTCTAACTATTTTTTGAAGTCGATATCCGATATCACCTCATCATAGGTTTTGGGATCATCACCATGAACCTCATTACCTATGAGAAATATTTCCTCTACTTCCTCTGAAATAGTACCTAAGTACCTCTTAGGAGGATGAAAAACCCTTTTCGATCTACGAGGTGGAGGAGGTAGTGATTGTATTAGCTCAACCTGATTTGATTCCATTTGGTCCTTAGCTCGTTGCTCTTATGAGACATTCTCCTCGAGCTTGATCTACTTTCTAATGCCGCCATCTTGAATAAATTATTTTTCAAGAAAGATGGCATGTCGACTCATAATCACATTGTGATCTTCTGAAAAGTAGAAATAATATCTTAATGACTCTTTAGGATATCGTATGAATTGAGCTCTAAAGGACCTATAGTCTAACTTATCTGCTTGTTATCTTTTGACATGAGCTGGATAACCCCAAATTCTAAGATAACTTAGACTTGGTTTCTTACCATGCCATATCTCATACGGTGTGGTAGGAACGATTTTAGAAGAAACCCTATTCAGTAAGTATATTACAGTTAACAGACTATGTTTCCAAAGAAAATCAAGAAGGTCTGTGAAGCTCATCATGGATTGCACCATATCTAATAGGGTCCGGTTCCTCCATTCTGAAACCCCATTGAGTTGAGGTATTTCAGATGGAGTCCATTGAGAGATTATGCCATTTTGCTTAAGATAGTCAAAAAATTTTTGACTAAGGTATTCACCTCCTCGATCTGATCGAAAAATCTTAATGAATTTTTTAGTTTGCTTTTCTATTTCATGTCTGAATTTCTTGAACTTTTCAAAAGCTTCAGACTTATATCTCATAAGATACATGTATCCATACTGAGATAAATCATCAATAAAGATTATGAAGTAGACAAATTTGCCTCTAGCCGGCACATCAAATGGGTCGCACACATCAGTATGTACTAGGGCAAGTAGATTCGTGGTCCTTTCCCCATGTCCTACAAAAGGGAGATTAGTCATTTTGCCATGAAGACAAGATTCATAAATTGAATATGATTCGAAAGTCAATGGACTCAATAGCTTGGTTTTCTCCGATTTGTTAACCCTATCTTCTACTATATGACCTAGTCTTAGGTGCCATAGATACCTATCATTTGGACTATCCCTAGGTCATTTTGTTCTTATGGTATTCATATTTTGCTCGATATTAAAAATAGATACATCAATATGTAATTGGTAAAGATCGTTAATAAGAAAATCACTTGCAATTTTATTTCTTTCATAAAGAATGTTACAATGGTCCTTAAGAAAACTAATTACATAGCCTTCTAGTGCTAAGCATGAAATAGAAATCAAATTCCTGCTTGCTGCAGGCACAAATAACAGTCCTTTAATACTAAGTCTAAACCAGATGGTAGTCGAAGAGAGTATGCTCCCACAGCCATAGCAGTAATTCTTGCTCCATTTTCAATGCGTAGGATCATCTCACCATCCCTCAGCCTCCTGCTATCCTCAACACCCTGCATGGAAGTGCACAAATGAGCACTAAAACCAGAGTCAAGCACCCAACTAGATGCAGAAGAAATTGTAAAGTTAGACTCAATAACGAGCATACCTCCAAAAGGACCTGCCTCCTTCTTATTCTTCAGGATGGCCAGGTAAGTAGGATAGTTTTGCTTCCGGTTTCTATTAGTATTGCAATGAAAATACTTTTCTTTGTCAGCAGCCTTCTTCTTCAGCTTTACTTTCTTTTTCTTTTCTTCTTCCACCTTCTACATTTTCACAGACTTCTTCTTCTTTCCAAAAGATTTTTTCTTGAAAGAAGTCCATTCCATAGCAAGCACTGAGCCTTTAGAACCTTTCATGAAAAGCTCAGCAGTAATCAGCATGTTCATAAGCTCAACCAGAGAATTTTGATGTTTATGCATATGGTAGTTCATGATGAACTACCCATATGCATCAGTCAAGGATTGTAGAATTATATCATTCTATAGATCCAGGTCCAACTTCACTCCAAGCTTCTCAAGCTCTTCCAAATCCTTGATCATCATCAGATAATGATCTTGGACTGACTGCCTATCATGCATTTTAGCATTAAATAGTTGTTTAGTGACTTGATACTTGGCTGCACGACTCTGTTCACCAAACATCTCTTATAGGTGAGCCAACATTTGGTGGGTAGTCCTGATATCTTTATGCTGCCGCTGAAGCTCATCAGACTTTGAGCCCAACATGTGGTATCTAGCTTTGTTATCTTCGTCCGTCCACTTATCAAGAGACACTCTCTGTTCAGTGGATGGACGAGCTGGTAAGGTGGGGGTCCTGATCTAATACATGAGTTAACTTCTCAAAATCTAAACTGATTTTGAAGTTTCGAAGCTAATTCTTGTAATTGGGTTTGGTCAGTCTATGGGTGTCTAGGATACGTGCTAGTGGATTGGAGCCAAACATTTTTCTATAGAGAGTCAAAGTTTCTAGTTAGATATTGTAATTAAAACTTGACCAATTTGTTTAAAAATTTTATTTTTTTTAAAATAAATTAGCTTCTACTATTTTTTTGGATCTCTATACTTCCTCTAGATGCAAAAATCTTCATGATTAATGATTTCTATTGGATGGTGCAATCCCACCAACTGACTCATCACCTCATCTAATAGTTATTGGTGATGGGTTAGCCAATGGATGAAAAATTCTTATTCAATAATTCTCTAATCATGATGCACCCAAACTTGATCTCTAATTCATGAATCTCACCATGCTCGGAATATTGATCAACTCCTTAATTAAGTCAGACCCACCACTTGCACAGATTGGATTTCTAATTGGATCTCTCATCATATCCAAAATATTGAGCCTAGTCCATCCTCCAGCCTGTAGCATCCAATGCCTAATACACATGGTTGCATCTTTTCGATGCAATTGAACCACTGTAACCAATTGAGAACAATCAACCCTGGGAATGGCCTGCACATTTACAATGGTGGAAGATCTTAGATTTAATCTTTTCTTAGGAAGATTTGATTTAGGTCTCATTAAACTAGACTTATAATAGCCATAACAATTATTACTAACCTAGTAGCATGGGTTAGCTCAGATTGTTAACCACCTTAGATCAGGACTGGATCGATAGATATGGTCAGGTAAGTGAGATCGGTGGAAGGAATATGCCATTAACTCGATAAGAATGTATTCGAGTCGAATAGCTCCCAATTAAAAATCAGTCGATTGTATCTGCCAAACTTATCTTAGATACCAAATTGTTGAGCCAGAATCAATCAAGTTAGCCTACAATCCAGACTCTAACCACTAAGCTCAATTAGGTCTTAGCTTAATCAATCACTCATATGACTTGATCTTGATCTAGACTTAATCCTATTAGGCTGGTCAATTTAAGCACTCTTGATTCCATCTAACCAACTCTTGATTCGATTTGATCAACCACTTAGACCTAATTGAGCTACCATAGCCCAAACCCAATTTTATGAATATGTCTTAAATCTAAAATTTTTTTAATTTTTAGACTTAACATATTTCATAATCTTAATTTTTAATTAAGTTTAGGATTTATAAATAAAATATGTAAATAAAATTCTAGGATTTTAGGATCTAGAATTTTATAGAAAATAAGTTTTTGGATTTTTGATTAAGCATGAACATGCAGCACCCCTACACATCATAAGAACATCCCATCGAATGGAAGGAGAGGATATTTAAATCCTATTTTATTCTTATGATAAGACGGTCAAGGAGAATGCCTTAACCAAAAATATGAAAACTACAAAACTAGTTAGATCTACATCATATATCTCATATATAAAAATTGATCTAACTAGAAACATGTTTTGCATACATCTTATATATTATATCATGCATGTTTTTAGATCTAAATTATCTCATAATCAATCTAAAAAATTAAATTTAAATTGATCATATCAAAATAAATTTTATTCTAGATAATTATGTAGAACTATTCTATAACTAGTCTAAACATGCATTCATCATATCTCATATGAATCAAAAATTAAATAATTTTATTTTTTATTTTTAAGATCTTATTATAATATTAATAATATTAAAAAATAATAAATAAATAGATCTAAAAATTATAACTTAATTAAATTAAATTATGATCATGCAAGACTATACATAGAATAATTCTATTCTACAACTAGTCATGCATCTTGTATAACTTAGATCTAAATTATTTAATTTCTAATTTTTTTAATTTTAGATCTAATCACATCTCATATGATATCTAAAATCATCTAATTATTAAATTAAAAATAAATTAAAATTAGATCTAAATTATTTATGGGAACTTGGCTCTGATACCAGTTGAAGAAAAAATCCCGTTTCTCAGGTCAGGTTCGTTCAGATCTGATTTGACCAAGAGAAATATTTCAAAAAAAAATTTTTTAGATCTAAATTAATTTGATACTTTTTATATCTGATTTTATAAATTTAATAAAATGAAATAAATTAAATTAAATTAGATTTAATTTATACCTTGTTCTTGGGTAATCTTATTACCCTGTGATGATCCTGCTGATTTCCTGAGGTTCTGGATGCAGCCATGCAATCGCCTAACCTCTACCGATATTCACTCAGATAGGATCTAGAGATCTTCTTCTTCTTAATCTTTTCTCCAAAGATTAGATCTAGATTTGATCTTGAAGATCTTAAAAATAATTTTTGAAGATCCGATGTCATCTCTTGCAGCAATGCTGCCTTCTTCCTTTCTTGTCGCCTTTCTCTTACCTGGATCGCACCAAACAAGAGCCCAAAGTCTCTTGGATGTGGAGAGGAGAGAGAGGATCAGAGGTAGGCATGGAGGAGAGGGGAGAGGGCAATGTAGCATGGGCAAGGGGAGAGCCTTTTCAAACCAAGGTGCTAATAGGGTTTATATAGACCCGAATGCGCCATGCAGTGCCACATCATCTCGACCAATCATGTCACTTTGTGCAATCAGATCTAAATATGATTGATGGGATGACATCACTTGATCCAATTAGATGAGAGCCCCTCTCAAACATCCTTAGGTGGTGCCAAGACTGGTCAAAGTAGAGCCTTTGGTGCCACCTTGTTTGATATCATGAAGCAACCTGGAGTTCCATCTGTATGGAACTCCAGGCATTATTATCCTAGGGCGCATGCCTCCCTAGGTGTGTGCCCCCTCCTTTCCTCTTTCTAGTAGGAGGACAAAAGGTCAAATCTCTCTTCTATAGCTACATGACATATGGGCAGATGTCTAAGTGTCAAAGGTCAACGTTTGACCAAAGTCGAAAGATAAGAATTAGCAAGTGACAGAAAATGATAGATGTTATCTCAAATTTATCTCATAAATTAAGACAATCCTTTTCTAACCTGGATAAGCTCTAGTCAGACCAAGTAAAGGTACCTGAGTGAGGTCAAACATATTTGGCTCAGTTGGGATAACTTTTGATGATTGTTGAAGGAGAACATTAGGCTCAATCATGTACTAGCATGATTTCCTCGAACCTAATTGAATCTAATTCAAATCAATTGAAATGAATTAGTCCAATTGATGATATTCAGATCTAAATCCTTATTTGTGTGATCTAATTAGATTCAGTTCCATATGGTAGTGAAATATGTCGTGATCTCTATCATCGACATCATCAAAACACCTTTCGATGGATCAAAACTTTTTTGATTCAAACAACTAGAATGATCGATCATCCAAATCATTCTAATTGCTTCCAAAATCCACCAGTGACACCAAGCAATATATGATGGCAACCCATCAGAATTGAAGATGAACCTATCGATGCAGTTACCTATGTGATTGAGTTCTTCTATCTTGAGCTTCGATCGGATTAGGGTTAAGGTGAACTCGTTAAATCCTAATATCCATCATATGAATTAATCATTCGATTCAAATCCAATGTAAAAATCTTAATAGAAACTATTTCTATTATTTTACTCTGCCATGGCCATGGGCTTATGAATTTGATTCTCGTGATCATCATAGGATTACTCCTCATCTACCGAGGTAGATAGATTCCCTCTTGGTGCAATCCAATTCCTACAGTGAACATGCTATAGCCAATATACACCTCAAGGTTTCGAATGACTAGGAGATCGAGTCATGGTGTAGTCAAACTATAACACTCTCAAGGTGAACTATCGATGTACCTCAGGTCAAAGAACCAGATACTCTATGATAGCTTCGAGCTAGTCATCGACGAGAAGGTAGACTTCCTAATGACTACTCGAGGTGATCACGCTCAGTGCCCTCATTCTCTAACTAGTACCTATACTCTTGGTCCGATGTCTCTACACCGTAGACTCAAGACTCATCTATCATAAGGAAGTGATTGTACACCAACCTTCTAGATCAATCACCATTCTCATGATGATCCTAAGGTTAGGAGCATTTTATGAGTTAATAATGAAAATTTATAAATTAAATTTTCAACTCTTAAAAATAAGAATTATCATTGCCATTAACTCAAGGGATGTATCACAAACATTAAATACACATTGTCATAGAAAATAATCTATTTAATTATTTATGGTCAAAATTATAATTTTGTCCTTAGAAATGTATAACAAGTGTCAGCCAATTCTAGCTTCTAGAGCACACATATCTAACAGTTAGTGTTGAAGCTCATCAGACATTGAGCCCAACATGTTGTATCTAGCCTTATTATCTTCATCTATCCATTTATCAAGAGATGCTCTCTGTTCAGTGGACGAACGAGCTGGTAAGGTGGAGGGATCCAGGTCCAATACATGAGTCAACACCTTGGAACCCAAAATAATTTTGAAGTTTCAGAGTCAATCCTTGTAATTTGGTCCAGTCAGTCTATGGGTGTCCAAGATACGGGCTAGTTGGTTGGACGCAGACATTTTTTTTTTATAGAGAGTCAAAGTTTCTAGTTAGATTTTGTAATTAAGACTTGACCAATTTATTTAGGGGTTTGATTTTTAAACAAATTAGCTTCCATTATTTTCTTGGATCCGTACACTCTCTTTGTAGAGATGCAAAAATCTCCATGATTACTAATTTTTAGTGGATGGTGCAGTCCCACCAACTGACTCATCACCTCACCTAACAGTTATTGATGATGGATTAGCCAATGAGTGAACAACTCTTATCTAATGATTCTCTAACCATAGTGCACCCAGACTTGATCTCTAATTCATGAATCTCACCATGCCCAATTATTGATCCACTCCTTAGTTAAGTCGGATCCACCATTTGCATAGCTTGGATTTTTAATTGGATCTCTCACCATATCCAAAATATTGAGCCCAATCCATCCTCCAGCCCATAGCATCCAATGCCTAATAGACATGGTTGCATTTTTTTGGTGCAACTGAACCACTGTAACCAGCCGAGAATAATCAACCCCGAGAAGAGCCCGGACATCTACAATGGTGGAAGACCTTAGACTTAATCTTTTCTTAGGAAGATTTGATTTAGGTCTCATTAAACTTGACTTGACATAGCCATAACCATTATGACTAACCTAGTGGTATGAGTTAGCTCGGATTGTTAGCCACCATAGATCAGGACTGGGTCAACAAACATAGCCAGACAAGTGAGATTGGTGGAAGGGATATGCCAATAACTCGACAAGAATGCATTCAAGTCGAGTAACTCCTAATTAAAAACCAGTCGATCATATCTACCAAACTTATCTTAGACATCAAATTATTGAGCTAGAACCAATCGGGTTAGCCTATAATCCAGACTCTAACCACTGAGCCTAATTAGGTCTTAACTTGATCGATTACTCATGAGACTCAACCATGATCCAGACTTAATCCTATTAGGCTGGTCAATTTAAGTATTCTTGATCCCACCTAACCAACTATTGATTCAGTTTGATCAACCGCTAGACCTAATTGAGCTACCCAAGCCCAAACCCAATTTTATGAATATGTCTTAGATCTAAAAATTTTTAATTTTAGATGTAATATATTTCATAATTTTAATTCTTAATTAAGTTTAGGGTTCATAAACAAAACATGTATATAAAATCCTAGGGTTTCAGGATCTAGGGTTTTGCAGAAAATAAGTTTTGATTTCTGATTAAGGTCGAACGCACAGCACCCCTACACACCATAAGAATATCCCATTGAATGGAAGGAGAGGGTCTTTAAACTCTACTTCATTCTTATAACTGAACAGCCAAGGAGAATGCCTTAATCAAAAATATGATAAATCTACAAAACTAGTTAGATCTACATCATATATCACATATATAAAAATTAATCTAACTAAAAATATATTTTGCATACATCTCATGTATCATATCATACATATTTTTAGATCTAAATTATCTCACAAATATCTAAAAAATAAAATTTAAATTTGATCATATCAAATTAAAATTTATTCTAGAAAATTTTGTAGAACTATTCTACAACTAGTCTAAACGTGCATCTATCAAATCTCATATGAACAAATTAAATAAATTTATTTTTAATTTTTTATATCTAATTATAATATTTATAATATCAAAAAATAGTAAATGAATAGGACTAGAAATCATAATTAATCAAATTAAAGTTATGATCAAGCTAGAATACACATAGAACAATTCTATTCCTTGTCTAGTCATGCATCTCATACATCTTAGATCTAGATTATTTAGTTTTTTAATTTTTTAATTTTAGATCTAATCACATCTAATGTGACATCTAAAATCATGTAATTATTAGATAAAAAATAAATTAAAATTAGATCTAATAAATTATGAAACCTGGTTCTGATATTAGTTGAAGGAAAAACCCTATTTTTTGGGTCAAGTTCGTTCAGATCTGATTGGATCAGCAGGGATATTTTAAAAATTTCTACCTCTAAGATCCTAATCAGATTTGAGATTTCTCAAATCTAATCTTATTAATCTAATAATAAAAATAAAATAAAAATAAAAATTAAATCTAATTTAATTATACCTTTGTTTTGGGTAATCTAATTATCCTGTGATGATCCTGATGTATGCCTAAGGTTCTGGATGTAGCCACATAAGTGCCTGGCCTCTACCAGTATCCACTCGAGTAGGATCTAAAGATTTTCTTCTTCTCAATCATTCCTCCAAAAATTAGATCTAGATTTGATCTTGAAGATTTTCAAAATAGCTTTTGAAGAACAGCCATTGTCTCTTACAGCAGTGCTGCCTTCTTTCTTTCCTGGCGCCTTTCACTTGCTTGGATCGCACCTTCTGAAGGGAAATCCTGATTTTCCGATCCAGGTTCGTCCAGATCTGATTAGATCAAGGATATATTTCAAAAATTTTCTCTTGATCTCAATCAGATCTTGATATGTTTCAGATCTGATTCTTATTATTTTAATAAATAAAATAAAATAAGATAAATTAAATCAAATTTAATTTACCTGATTTGGGTAATCCTATTACCCTGTAGATGATCCTGATTGCAGCGGAAGGTTCTGGATCTTAGCCACGCAAGCGCCTGGCCTCTACCGGTATCCACTCGGGTTGGATCTGGAGATCCTCTTCTTCTCTATCACACCTCCAAAAATCAGATCTGGATCTGATCTGGAGGATCTTCAAAACTCTTTTGAAGATCTGCAGTCGTCCTTTTGCAGCAGCGCAGCCTTCTTGCTTTTGATCGCCTTTCCTTGATCTGAATCGCACCAACCAAAGTCCAAAACACCTTTTGGACGTGGAGAGCAAGGGGAGAAGAGACTATGGCATGGAGAAGGAGGGGAGAGGCAGCCTTGGGGCATGTCTAATAGCATTTTAATTAGGGTTGGGCGCAGGGTCTTATTTATAGACCTCTTGTGATCCAACTCCTCTTCCTCTCAACCAATCACAACCCTTTGTGAAATCAGATCTAAATCTGATTGGTTGGAATAGAGACCCCTGGATTCCTCCTTAGAGGGCGCCTAAGACCAGTCAAACTGGATTCTTAGTAGAACTCTGATTGGAATCCAAAAGGGAGGTGGAGTCCTTGTCCAACAAGGACTCCTAGGCGCCTCCTACTTGGGCTCACGCCACCCTTGGCGTGCGCCCTTCTCCTTGCCAGGTTCTGGCAGGGGGACAGGCCCCCACCAGCTCTCCAATAGGTGCATGACATGTGGTCAAAAGTCAAAGGGTCAATGGTCAACGTTTGACCAGTCAAAGGTAGACTTTTGACCAAAGTCAAAGAACAAGAAATGGCAGGTGACCAAAAATGGCAGGTAATGTCTTACAAATAAGACAACCTATTCTGACTTGGACAACCTCCAGTCAGACCATATGAAGGCCTCTGATTGAGCACAAACTCCTTTGGCTCAGTCAGGACAACTTATTTATGATAGTAAAAGAAGAACGTTAGGTTCAATCGAGTGCTAGCACGATTTCCTTGAACCTAATTGAATCTCATTCAGATCAATTGAACTAGATCAGTTCAATTGATGATCACCAGATTCAAACCCTTGTTTGTGTGACCCAGTTAGGTTCAGTTCTGTATGGTAATGGGATATGTCATGATCTCTATCATAGACATCATCGAAACTCCTTTCGATGGATCAGAACTCTTCTGATTCGAACAGCTAGAATGATCGATCATCTAAATCATTCTAATTGCTCCCAAAATCCACCAGTGACACCTAGCAGTATATGGTGGCAACCCATCAGAGCTGAATGCGAACCTCTTGGTGCAGCTACCTGTGTGATTCAGTTCTTCTATCTTGAGCCCCGATCAGATTAGGGTTAAGGTGAACTCGTCAAACCCTAGTCTCTGTCATATGATGTAATCATTCGATTCGAGTCCAATGTGAAAATCTAAATAGAAACTCTTTCTATTATTTCACTCTACCATGGCCATGGATTTCTGGACTTGATTCTCATGATCATCATAGGGCTACTCCTCTACCACCGAGGTAGATAGATTCCCATCTTGATGCAATCCAGTTCCTACAATGAACATGCTATAGCCAACATACACCTCAGGGTTCCATATGGCTAGGAGACCGAGTAATGGTGTAGTCAAACTATAACACCCTCAAGGTGAACTGCCGATGCATCTCAGGTCAAAGAACCAGACACACTACTGCAGCATCGAGTCAGTCATTGACGAGAAGGTAGACTTCCTAATGACTACTCGAGGTGGTCACGCTCAGTGCCCTCGTTCTCTAACGAGTACCTGTACTCTCGCTCCGGTGTCTCCACACCGTAGACTCAAGACTCATCTACTAAAGAGAAGCGATCGTACACCAACCTTCCGGATCAATCACCATCCTCGTGATGATCCTATGGTCGGGAGCTGTTTATGAGTTAATAATGATTATTCATGTCTTAAATTTTCAACTCTTGAAAATATGAATTATCATTACCATTAACTCAAAGGATGTATCACAGACACTAAATACACATGTGTGATAGAAAATAACCCATTTTATTAATTATAGTCAAAATTATAATTTTGCCCCTAGAAGTGTATTACAAGTGTCAGCCAATTCTGGCTTCTAGGGCACATATATCTAACAATCTCCCACTTGTCCTAAAGCCAATTGGCTACAAGTCTAAGTCCCATCTTCTCAAGGTGGGCTTCGATCTTCTGCTGGCCCAACGGCTTTGTAAGTGGGTCTGCCACATTATCTGCGGAGTTGACTCTCTTGACCTCAACGTAACCTTTCTCAAGGTAATCGCGGATGAGATGATATCGCCGCTCAATGTGCTTGGACTTCTGGTGAGACCTCGGCTCCTTAGCAAGGGCTATGGCGCCATTGTTGTCGCAGTAAAGAGGAATGGCATCTGATGGCATTACTCCAATTTCTGCAGCAAACTTCTTGTACCAGAATGCTTCCTTTGCAGCCTCTGATGCAGCTATATATTCTGCTTCCATGGTGGAATCTGCTATCACAGTTTGCTTGGAACTCTTCCAGCTGACAGCTCCACCATTGCACACAAACAGACTTCCAGATGTCGACTTTCGATCATCTATATCAGACATGAAGTCCGAGTCTGTGTATCCCTTGAACTTGGAGTTCTCCATTACCAAAGACCAACATCATATCCTTAGTTCTTCTCAAGTACTTAAGGATACATTTCACAGAAGTCCAGTGTTCTTCACCTGGATTTGACTGATATCTGCTTGTGACACTCACAGCATGGGCTATATCAGGTCGTGTACATAGCATGGCATACATGAGGCTCCCTATTGCAGAAGCATAAGGGATCTTGCTCATGCGTTCTATTTCCTCAGGTGTGCTGGGGCACATCTTCTTGGAAAGATGAATACCATGTCTGAAGGGTATTAATCCCCTCTTAGAGTTTTCCATACTAAACCTCTTTAGTACTTCCTCTATGTACATCTTCTGTGAAAGTCCTAGCATCCTATTCGGTCTATCCCTATAGACCTTAATTCCTAGAATAAAGGATGCTTCACCTAGGTCTTTCATGGAGAATTCCTTGGACAACCACATCTTGACTGATGTCAACATGGGAATATCATTCCCAATAAGGAGGATGTCATCCACGTACAATACGAGGAAGACAACAGCGCTCCCACTGACCCTTTTGAAAACACATGGTTCCTCTTCATTTTTGATGAAACCAAACTTTTTGATCACATCATTGAAACGAGTGTTCCAGCTCCGAGATGCTTGCTTAAGTCCATATATGGACCTTTGCAGCTTGCAAACCTTGTGATCAGTATCACTGGATGTGAAACCTAGCGGCTGTTCCATATAGATATCTTCCTCAAGATATCCATTTAGGAATGCCGTTTTCACGTCCATTTGCCATATTTCATAATCGAAATAGGCTGCAACGGCAAGCAATGTGCGGATGGATTTTAGCATAGCTACCGGGGAAAAGGTATCCTGATAGTCAATGCCTTCACGTTGACTATAACCTTTTGCCACCAGTCTAGCCTTGAATGTCTCCACATTCCCATCTGCACCAATCTTTCTCTTGAAGATCCATTTACACCCAATAGGTACTATACCTTCTGGTGGATCTACCAAGGTCCAGACTTGGTTTGAGTGCATCGAGTCAATCTCTGACTTCATTGCCTCAAGCCATTTCTCGGAGTCGATATCTGATATCGCCTCGTTGTAGGTTTTGGGATCATCTCCATGAGCACCATTACCTATGAGGAACATTTCCTCTACATCCTCTGAAATAATACCTAAGTATCTTTCAGGGGGACGGGAAACTCTTTTCGATCTACGAGGTGGAGGAGGTAGTGTTCTTATTGGCTCAACCTGATTTGGTTCCACTTGGTCCTTAGCTCTTTCTGCTTGTGAGACTTTCTCATCAAGCTTAATCTGCTTTCCAATGCCGCTATCTTGAATAAACTATTTTTCAAGAAATATGGCATGTCGACTCACAATCACATTGTGGTCTTCTGGAATGTAGAAATAGTATCCTAATGACTCTTTAGGATATCCTATGAATCGAGCTCTAAAGGACCTAAACTCTAACTTGTCCGCTTGTTGTCTTTTGACATGAGCCGGACAACCCCAAATTCTGAGATGACTCAGACTTGGTTTCTTACCGTGCCATATCTCATACGGTGTGGTAGGAACGGTTTTAGAGGGAACCCTATTCAGTAAATAGATTGAAGTTAATAATGAATGTCCCCAAAGAAAATCTGGGAGGTCTGTGAAGCTCATCATGGATCGAACCATATCCAATAGAGTCCGATTTCTCCGTTCTGAAACCCCGTTGAGTTGAGGTGTTCCTGGTGGAGTCCATTGAGAGACTATGCCATTTTTCTTAAGATAGTCTAGGAATTCCAGGCTAAGGTATTCACCTCCTCGATCTGATCGAAGAACCTTAATGGGTTTTCCAGTTTATTTTTCTACTTCATGTCTGAATTCTTTGAACTTTTCAAAAGCTTCAGACTTGTGTCTCATAAGATACACATACCCATACCTAGACAGATCATCGGTAAAGGTAATGAAGTAGACAAAATTGCCTCTAGCCGGCACATCGAATGGGCCGCACACATCAGTATGTACTAGGGCAAGGAGATCTGTGGCCCTCTCCCCATGTCCAACAAAAGGGAGTTTAGTCATTTTGCCTTGAAGACAAGATTCACAAGTTGGATATGACTCAAAAGTCAATGGACTCAATAGCCCATTTTTCTCCAATTTGTTAATCCTATCTTCTGCTATATGACCTAATCTCAGGTGCCATAGATATCTGTCGTTTGGACTATCCCTAGGTCGTTTGGCATTCACGTTTTGCTCGATAGTTAAAACAGGTACATCAATATGCAACTGATAAAGACCATTAACAAGGAAACCATTTGCAATTTTATTTCTTTCATAAAGAATGTTACAATGGTCCTTAAAGAAGGTGATCACATAACCTTCTTGTGCTAAGCATGAAACAGAAATCAAATTCCTGCTAGCTGCAGGCACATAATAACAGTCTTTTAAAACTAAGTCTAAACCAGATGGTAATCGCAGAGGGTATGTTCCCACGGCTACTGCAGCAACTCTTGCTCCATTACCAACGCGTAGGATCATGTCTCCATCCCTCAGCCTCCTGCTATCCTCAAGACCCTGCATAGAAGTGCACAGATGAGCACTAGAACCAGAGTCAAGCACCCAACTGGATGCAGAAGAAACCGTAAGGTTAGACTCAATAACGAGCATACCTCCAGAAGGACCTTCCTTCTTGTTCTTTCAGGGTGGCCAGGTAAGTAGGGCAGTTCCGCTTCCAATGGCCGTCGCTGTTGCAATGGAAACACTTTCCTTTGCCATCGACCTTCTTCTTCGGTTCTGCCTTCTTCTTCTTTGATCCTTCCACCTTTTGCTTTTTCACAGACTTCTTTTTCTTTCCATAAGACTTTCTTTTGGAAGAAGTCCGTTCCATAGCAAGAACTGAGCCTTTAGAACCTTTCATAGAAAGCTCAGCGGTAACCAGCATATTCATCAACTCGGCCAAGGAATTTTGAAGTTTATGCATGTGGTAATTCATGATGAATTGCCCATATGCATCAGTCAAGGATTGCAGAATAATATCATTCTGCAAGTCCAAGTCCAACTTCACACCGAGCTTCTCAAGCTCTTCCATGTCCTTGATCATTGTCAGACAGTGATCTTGGACTGACTGCCCATCACGCATCTTAGCCTTAAAAAGTCATTTTGTGACTTGATATTTGGCTGCGCGACTCTGTTCACCAAACATCTCCTGCAGGTGAGCCAACATTTGGCGAGCAGTCCCGATATCTTCATGTTGGCGCTGGAGCTCATCAGACATCGAGCCCAACATGTAGTATCTGGCCTTATTGTCTTCGTCAATCCATTTTTCCAGAGACGCTCTCTGTTCAGTGGATGGACGAGCTGGTAAGGTGGGAGGGTCCTGGTCCAAAACATGTGTTAACTTCTCTGAACCCAAAACAATTTTGTAGTTCCTGAGCCAATCTTTATAATTGGGTCCAGTCAGTCTATGTGTGTCTAGGATACGTGCCAGTGGGTTGGACGCAGACATTTTCCTGTAGAGAGTCAAAGATTCTAGTTAGATACTGTAATTTTGACTTGACCAATTTGTTTAGGGATTTTATTTTTAAACAAATTAGCTCCCACTATTTTCTCGGATCCCTACACTCCCTCTGTAGAGATGCGAAAATCTCCGCGATTGATGATTTCTAGTGGGTGGTGCGGTCTCACCAACTGACTCATCACCTCACCTAACAGTTATTGGTGATGGGTTAGCCAATGAGTGAACAACTCTTGTTCAATGATTCTCTAATCATGGTGCACCCAAACTTGGTCTCTAATTCATGAATCTCACCGTATCCGAAATATTGATCCACTCCTTAGTTAAGTCAGACCCACCATTTGCATAGACTGGGTTTCCTAATTGGGTCTCTCACCGTATCCAAAATATTGAGCCCAACTCATCCTCCAGCCCATAGCATCCAATGCCTAATAGACATGGTTGCATCTTCCCGGTGCAACTGAGCCACTATATCCAGTCGAGAACAATCAACCCCGGGAAGGGCCCGCACGTCTACAATGGTGGAAGACCTCGAACTTAATCTTTTCTTAGGGAGAATTGATTCAGGTCTCATTAAACTAGACTTGGCTTAGTCATAACAATTATGACTAACCTAGTGGCATGGGTCAGCTCGGATTATTGACCACCTCAGATCAGAACTGTGTCAACAGATATGGCCAGGTAAGTGAGACCGGTGGAAGGAATATGCCGTTAACTCGCACAAGAACGCATTCAGGTCGAGTAGCTTCCAATTAAAAACCAGTCAGTCGTCTATGCCAAACTTACCTTAGACACCAAATTGTTGAGTCAGAACCAATTGGGTTAGCCTACAATCCAGACTCTAACCTCTGAGCCTAATTAGGTCTTGCTTAATCGTGACTCGATCTTGACCCAGACTTAATCCTATTAGGCTAGTCAATTTAAGCATTGTTGATCCCATCTAACCAACTCTTGATTCGGTTTGATCAACCGCTTAGACCTAATTGAGCTACCCAAGCCCGAACCCAGTATTATGAATATGTCTTAGATCTGAAATTCTCAATTTTAGACCTAATTGATATTCCATAAACTTAATTCTTAATTAAGTTGGGTTCATAAACAAAATATGCACAATAAATCCTAGGGTTTCAGGATCTAGGGTTTTGCAGAAAGTAAGTTTTGGATTTCTGATTAAGGACGAACATGCAGCACCCCTACACATCATAAGAACACCCCATCGAATGGGAAGAGAGGGCCTTCAAACCCTTCTTCGTTCTTATGATCGGACGGCCAAGAGGAACGCCTTAATCAGGAACATGTAAATCTACAAAACAGTTATAGATCTATATCATATATCTCATATACAAATTAGATCTAATCAAGGCATATTTTGCATACATCTCATGTATCAAATCATGCATGTTTTCAGATCTAAATTATCACATAATAATCTGAAAAATTAGATTTAAATTGATCTAATCAAAATAAATTCTAATCTAGACAATTATGTAGAACTATTCTACAACTAGTCTAGTCATGCATCTATCATATCTCATATGATATTTAAAATTAAATAATTTTTATTTGCTGTTTATCAGATGTTATTATAACACTTATAATATCAGAAAATAATAAATAAGAAGATCTAAAATATGATTTAATCATATTAAATCAAAGACATGCAAAACTATTCTATAGAACTATTCTATTCTAGAACTAGTCATGCATATCTTCATGTTCTTAGATCCAAATCATTTAATTTTAAATTTTTCTGATTTCAGATCTGATCACATCTCATGTGACATCTAAAATCACTTTATTTTCTAATTAAAATAAAATTAAAATCAGATCTAAACAATTTTAGAACCATGGCTCTGATACCAGTTGAAGGGAAATCCTGATTTCCCGGTCCAGGTTCGTCCAGATCTGATTAGATCAAGAGATATATTTCAAAAATTTTCTCTTGATCTCAATCAGATCTTGATATATTTTAGATCTGATTCTTATTATTTTAATAAATAAAATAAAATAAGATAAATTAAATCAAATTTAATTTACCTGATCTGGGTAATCCTATTACCCTGTTGATGATCCTGTTTGCAGCAGAAGGTTCTGGATCTAGCCACGCAAGCGCCTGGCCTCTACCGGTATCCACTCAGGTTGGATCTGGAGATCCTCTTCTTCTCTATCACACCTCCAAAAATCAGATCTGGATCTGATCTGGAGGATCTTCAAAACTCTTTTGAAGATCTGCAGTCGTCCTTTTGCAGCAGCGCAACCTTCTTGCTTTTGATTGCCTTTCCTTGATCTGAATCGCACCAACCAAAGTCCAAAACACCTTTTGGACGTGGAGAGCAAGGGGAGAAGAAGCTATGGCATGGAGGAGGAGGGGAGAGGCAGCCTTGGGGCATGTCTAATAGCATTTGGAATTAGGGTTGGGCGCAGGGTCTTATTTATAGACCTCTTGTGATCCAACTCCTCTTCCTCTCAACCAATCACAACCCTTTGTGAAATCAGATCTAAATCTGATTGGTTGGAATAGAGACCCCTGGATTCCTCCTTAGAGGGTGCCTAAGACCAGTCAAACTGGATTCTTAGTAGAACTCTGATTGGAATCCAAAAGGGAGGTGGAGTCCTTGTCCAACAAGGACTCCTAGGCGCCTCCTACCTTGGGCTCACGCCACCCTTGGCGTGCGCCCTTCTCCTTGCCAGGTTCTGGCAGGGGGACAGGCCCCCACCAGCTCTCCAATAGGTGCATGACATGTGGTCAAAAGTCAAAGGGTCAATGGTCAACGTTTGACCAGTCAAAGGTAGACTTTTGACCAAAGTCAAAGAACAAGAAATGGCAGGTGACCAAAAATGGCAGGTAATGTCTTACAAATAAGACAACCTATTCTGACTTGGACAACCTCCAGTCAGACCATATGAAGGCCTCTGATTGAGCACAAACTCCTTTGGCTCAGTCAGGACAACTTATTTATGATAGTAAAAGAAGAA